>CAEGAE010065837.1:0-194793 GCA_903067095.1 Girardinus metallicus | reverse complement strand
TGTGGGAGGAAGCCGGAGAACCCGGAGAGAACCCACGCATGCACAGGGAGAACATGCAAACTCCGTGCAGAAAGACCCGGGCCAGGAATCGAACCCAGAACCTTCTTGCTGCAAGGCAACAGCTCTACCAACTGCGCCACTGTGCAGCCACAGTTTTATACATCTGAATTTTTTTGCACGCTACACTTTTCAAAATTTGTCCCTATGCCACTTTTTAGTGTGAAAGCTGTGGACTCTGATACGTGTGGTCCCTGGTGAATGAGTCAGTGCCACACAGCATAATTAAAACACAAGTAATAAAAGAGAAATTTTGAGGGGCTACCTTTTCATATTTATATAGTTTTGGGTGCCACACCAACTGGCATTTGGGTAGAGCATAATTACAGGCAAAATGCACTCGAATGCAAAATGCATATATTTTTGGCTTAATAACTAATTAGAGCAGAGATGTGAATGTTTCATCCAGGTTAATATTTCTAACTGATTAACCTGAATGTTTTCTCCTGCAGGCCTGAGCGCTGGCATCAGGTGAAGAAGGCAGTGGACTGGGTGCACTGGGCCGACCGGAGGTACCCATACACCTGCAGCCGGCTGGAGCTCGGTTCGAGCTGGGAGCCTTCCATTCGTCAGCTGCTGAGCATCATCACTAAGTAGTCTGAAGCTGAAGATGACGACTTCATCGCTGGAGATTCACAGAGAAGTTGCTGCAGTGTTTTCTGAGAGTTATATAACCATCAGCATGTTTTTTCCATTGCTTTTTATCTGCTTCACTTGGTGTTGGGTGCAAAGAGCTAAGAAGATCCTGCACTGAATATTTTCTTTAAATCCATCCATCCATCCATTTTCTGTACACCCTCGTCCCGTAGTGGAGTCGGGAGGTGCTGGTGCCTCTCTCCAGTTAACGTTCTGGGCGAGAGGCGGGGTCAGCCTGGACAGGTCGCCAGTCTGTCACAACTTTCTTTAAATGACATAAAGAAACATTAAGACAGGAGAGAAAGGAAATCCTCACATTTCATCCCCATAAACAACACAAAATTTATCAAATTACAAACAAAACTTTTAACAATCATATACTGTATTTACACTTTTTCTTAAAAACTAATGAGAATGGATTAAAATGTGTTTGTTTGGGATTCTAGTCAAGATAACTCGAGATCATCCCAGCTCCCCATGCTGGACATTTTGGTTTAACAGTAACAATACATGAAATTGCCTGTAAAATTAGTCATATAAAGTAACATCTAGTGTTAATCCGTAGAACTGACCTTCAATGACATCAATGGGGTTGTGTTTTTATGTTGTGTGTCATGAAAATTTAGCTTTAATCTTATTTCTTTTTGTATTTAATCATTAGAAATCAAAGCCATAATCATAGGCAGAGAGAAGGTGCTATCAAGGAACAGCAGGCTTCCTGAAAAAAGGGGTTATAAGTTTGCAGAGTTTTAAAGAATGAAGTCTAAACCTTTTACGTAATTGAATGTGACTCGATGCAAAATACTTGTATTATTGTTGCTTTGATGCTGAATTGGAGAAGCTAAAGAGGTTATTGATGTGATTTTGACAATGAACTTGAAATGATGTAAAATGTGTAACCACAATCAAAGATCACTGATGGTGTGTTGGAGGGACGTACTAGCTGAGACTTTAGGAAAGAGGAGAACTGAAAGGAGAGCAACTAGATGAATGCATGGCCCAGCAAAAAGAGGAACAGAAACTGCTGGACAGAAGGAAAGTTTGCAGACTAAGGGATGGTGTGTGACCCTTGAGAAGGTCCGGGACAACTCTTTGATTTAATGTTTGAATCTATTTTCTGCTACCGCTGAACGCTGCATAATCCCTCTACCCCTCCCATTATTAAACGAGCATGTATACAATCATGTGGTGGACATTCATTCTGTGCGTCGCCCTGCAGTTCTCTGACAGGTGTAATTTATCGTGGTGTTCGAATTAATAAACCGACAAAGTGTAACTACCGGTGGCTTAGCAAACAGAAGATAAAAATATTTTCTCTGCGACTTGTAACTCAAGACGCAAAAACCTAACCTGGGTAAACATTAAGAGCAAGTTGTGAAAATGAGGAGAACGTCCGTTAACAGGTGTGAACTGTGTGAGTTTATTTAACTCAGGGAGTTAGTGAGATAACCCACAGAAGGAAGCGAGTAGGAAGATCCAGATGAAGTTCGCCAGATCCAGGCAAAGCTCCAGTGAGTCCAGCTGAAATGTTCCGCGTGAGCTCGGCTACAGGCTGCAGCTGGATGGAGCGCTGACTCTCCTCCTGAGAAAAGTGCAGACTTTAACAGCCAGCTCAAGGCAGTTGGAGTTCAATTCTTGTAAAGTATCTGAGTATTATTGGTGAACTTCCATGTACCGAAAAACATGTAAGTAGCAGCACAAGCATGCTATGGAACATGTTACTACGATTGTCTTTTTGGCCTTAGTTTTACATTCCAGCATTGTGAGCTTGTAAACTGTCATGGTTAAAAAAAGTCGTTATATTATGGTTCCTGGGATTAAAACACAAAGTATGTCATGTTACAAATTAAAAAGCAGTCAGTCTATACTAGGAATGATGGTGAAAAGGCATCAGTCTACAGTGAATTATGGTAAAGAAAAAATTCCTACTATATACAATGGATCGTGTTAAATAAAGTTTGTAATCAGTTCTCTGTTGCCTTCACTTCCCTAAAAAGTGCTGGAGGAAAACCAAATACTTTCAAATTATGTAGTTTTACTTGTTAACGCTTATGTATCACATACTTCTAACATACCAATCAATTGATTGTATTTTTATGTCTTTTATTCACTTTCCCTAACATTTTACTGCCTTTTATGTTATTAATGCTGCGGCAGAGAACAATAAAGGATCAAATAATCAGACTGAGACGTCCTGTAGTGCTGATAATCATGCTTTATTAAATCAATAATTGCAGAAAAACTCAAGGAGGCTGCAAAAACACTGAAAGCTACAGCTAACTTCAATCCAACAAAGTGCAGGATGACACCAAAGGACACGGCGTTCATTAGCTGTTGTTTGTGGCTGCTGGTCGTCTCATTGGCGCCACCCTGTGGACCGACGGGTGAACCTCTACAAACTAACACACAAGCACACTGCAGACCTCCGGGAGGCAGCTCTGCCTCTGAAAACGAGCGCTGGCAGGACTCTGGCCAGGCTGATGGAACGACGGAAGAGTCTGAGTCGACGGTCGTTTTCCAGACGCAGAGCACAAAACAAAAAAAAAGAAACACTTTGGACTCAAGCAGTGCAGGCCGCTCGCACTGTGAGCCTGTCATAGAAATGGCAGTATGACATAATCAGTCGGCGCATGAGGTCCAGTCGTCCTGCTTGCATGAGGGTAGATGCAAACAGCACTCAGGATCTCGTGCTCCTGTTACAAACTAAAGCGCCGCTCCCTTCGCAGCGGCGCGCTCAAAGTTTTGTCTCCGGTTCATAACATCAACAGGGAGCCTCTCTACCTGTTGAGGCAAACTTAAAGACTTCAACTTATCGTTGAGGCACAGAGTTTAGTTTCCCAGTTTAGCAGGGTATTCGTTCCAACGGAAACTTTCTCCTGTTAAACTATATTTAGTTTCTTTAAGTTTCAGTTAATATTATTGTCATAAATAACAATGCATACATTTCCCATAACCGGTAAACTCGGCTATATACATTATGTACATGTCAAAGAAAAATGGATCAAACATCCTAAGTCATAGTTATCCAATATGGCACATTTTACAACTTTAGACTTTAGTCTAGTTTGGCATAAATTAACGTCAGGTTTGGTACAAAAATAGTTCCTATTTACAAGAATATTCCAGATCCTTATCAAGTAGACTACTGTGTTTCATCAATAAATAAAAAGTCATGAAAGAAGGGAAAAGGGGACATTTGAAATATCAGATTAATTTTTTTACACCGATCGAATGCTGATGTGAACGGTTGCTGAGTCCGATCCGAGCTCATTGGACAGTCTGAGGGTGTAGGCGCCGGCGTCCTCCTCCTTCACCCCTGTGATGATGAGGGTGGTCAGGTCCTCCGTGGTCTCGATGTGGAATCGTCCACCAGTGGACACGTCGATCGTCTTGCCTGAGCGGGACCATTCTATGTGCTTGGTGTCGCCGGAGAACGCACAAGCGACCGTCAGGACTTTGCCAGGTTCGATGCTGATGTCCTCTGGCAAAGCTTCGATTCTCGGAGCAGAACCTGAGAGCAGCAAAGTAAATTAAACTTAACAAGAGAGTTACATGAAGATAAAAATAAATTCTGATATTTGCTTACTTTTAAATGAGACATATGCTTTATTGAACAGGTTAGGAACAAGTTAAAATGTTCATTACATCTTTTCCATAAAAATCATTCTTATATCATGAGATTATTTTTAGAGCATCTTGTCACTTTAAATTTCTGCTGTTGGTCATGATCCCCAAACTCAACGTTCACACTTGCATGTGAAAATGGCTGCAAACAAATGTGAAATTATTCAACCCTATATCTTTTAAAAAGCAGAAGAGGAGCCTCCTGCACAACCAACAAGAATCCAGAAAGTGGTGTCTGGATAGTAAGTCAACAACAAAAGTCTTCTCTTTTCCAGCAGCCATTGTACAGCACATTAGAACAACCAAATAATGTGCTGAAAGCCCTGCAAGGATTACCTAGCAGTGATGTTTTTTCAAACGGCTAATTTTCCAGACACCAAAAAACATTAACTTATTGTCAAAACCAGTGCGGTGCTTGAGATGTTTTCAGAAGCAGTAGAGATGAAAAAATGTGTAAAATGTGAACTTTGCATAACAGGTCTCCATAAAGCAGTTTAGAAAAGCTGACATGTTTTGGCTTTGTACAGCACTCATAAATTAATCCACAACACTGAAGATAACTGGAAGAACCAAAAGAAATAAGGCGAAATATCAAGAACTGTGGACCAAATTTAATAACATCATAGAAAAGCAAAAACCGACGCGCTTAACGTATGGTGTAATAAAAAAAATAATTTCACTTCATTAAATGTTTTCAAGCCAAGTTTCATCAAATTAACATTTATTCTGAGGGAGATACTGATAATCAAAAAGACCAGTTATCTCTCATTTGGGCCACTAAGGTGGCTCGAAGGTAAATGATAAAATGGCTTTGACATGGTGTAAGTAAATTTGTGTTCCTGGCTTTAATTGAAGCAGGAATACAAAAAACTTGACTTGCTGAACAATCTTAGCACTTTTTCTGTGAGATTCTGAAGAAATGACTGAATTAACAGCTAAAGATTTTAACAAAGGTTGAAATCTCATACCGATCGCTCTCATTGAGGTTCCCTCCATGTGGGATGTCATTTCTGTGAGACTGCTGGAGCTCATGGCATACGTCTCAGATGTCATGGAGGACATGCTGGACATTGACATGGTCTCAAACTTCATCTCAGCTGCCATGCTGCTGAAGGAGCTGGACTCCATCATGGATGACATCATTGTCTGGTGGGCAGAGGAGGAAAAGGCCGAAGACTCCTCCATCGTGTGGATTTCTTTCTTTGTCATCGAGGCCTTTGATGACTCCTGGTGACTCACCATCATTGACCCTGTTGAAAATTAGTTGGAACATGAAATATAGAAACTTCATCAATCATCTCTAAATTAACATTCTGAACAAAAAAATCTTTCACTGGAGGAAGATCTCACCTTTAAGCGCCACTTGCTGCTCTTGGTAAGCTGTGACTTTCTTGTATATGGACTGAAACACCTGACCAGTGAAGGAGAAGGAAGATTTGGACACTCCTCCATCTGAGGTCATCTCACAGGTGTACTCTCCCTGGTCACTCTCTGCCAGCTCATGAATCAGGAGACTGCAGGATCCTTCAGAGTAGTGCATCTCAAAGCGGCTGCTTTGTGAAAGCCTCCTGCCGCTAACATACCACACCACCTCCCTGACGCTGCTTTCACAGACGCAGGACATCTTGACTGAACCCTCGCAGGCCTCAGCTGTCAGCTGACTGAGGACTTTGGGAGGTTTCGGGGTTGGGGATTTCACAGTGGGAGGAGACACAACCCTCTTGGGGGACATAATTGGAGGAGGTGATTTTACCCTCGGAGGTGATTTGATTCCCTCAGGCTCAGGTGACTTCAATCCCCTTGGAGATTTGATACCTGGAGGTTCTGGAGACTTGATGCCTCTTGGTGTTTTGATACCTGCGGGTTCTGGTGACTTGAGACCTCTTGGTGTTTTTATACCTGCAGGTTCCGGTGATTTAACACCACGGGGAGATTTTGCCTCTTCAGGTTCTGGTGACTTCACACCTCCAGGAGTTTTGACTGGTGGTGGTGACTTTAGTCTGGGTTCTGGAGATTTTAGCCCACGTGGTGACTTGATTCCTTCCGGTTCAGGAGATTTTACACCAGGAGTTGGTGATTTTAAGCTGCGTGCTGGAGAGGGTGCTGATGGCTCTGGAGATTTGGTGCTCTTAGCAGATTTTGCTTCCTCTGGTTCAGGAGACTTTACACTTGGTGTGGGTGACTTAACTTCAGGGGCAGGAGATGCTACAGCTGGTGACTTTACACTTGGTTCTGGTGACTTTATACTAGATGCTGAGGAAGGAGCAGGGGATGCAGCTGAGGGCTCAGGTGACTTAACACTGGGTGCTGGTGACTTCACAGGTGGCTCGGTGGTTTTGACAGCTTTGATTTCCTCCTTAGGAGGTGGCCTGCGGATTGTCAGAGTGAAATGAGCCTCCTGTCTACCTGCTGAGTTTTCAACAACCACAGTGTAACTGCCCTCATCAGATGTGGTCACAGATGAAATCTCTAGGCTGGACTTGTACTGAGTTGTGGTGACATGGATACGAAGAGATGATACAATTGTTTTGCTCTCGTGTATCCATGTCACAGTTGGTGCAGGCTCCCCATCAATGTCACAAGAGAACCGGGCTGTCTCTCCCTCAGCAACAGTCACAGACTGTGGCTTGGTGAGGATTTTGGCAGGAAGAGAAGGTTTCTCCTTGGGCAACGAAAGTTGCTCAGGAGCAGAAGCAGTAGAGGATGTTTTCAGTTTATCTTCAGATGTTGCATGCTTTCCAGTTAAAGAAAATTTTTCTGAAGAATATGAGGAACTAGAAGAAAGATATTCAGTGGAGGCATACTTGATAGATGAGTCATACCTCTCAGCAGAGGAGAATCGCTCACCAGAAGAGAATCTCTCGGCCGAGGCACCAATTCTTTCCCTTGTGACAACCTCACGTGTTTCTGTTAGCTTTGACTTGCTCTCTTCCACCTCCAGATAGGTTTGCGAGGTATAGCCAGATTTAAAGTGCGTGGTGTGATAGTGATCAATGCGTGTGACTTCAGGGACAAATGCTTTAGGAGCTTCCTCATCCTTGCGGCGGGAGGAGAATGTAGTGTATCCACCTCCTGACACCTCCAGGGTGGCATAGTCAGATGCTTCACCTTTTGAATTGGAGCACACACAGCGGTATGTGCCGCTGTCTTCTTCTTGGCAGTCCAGGATAGTGATGGTCAGAACGCCACTCATGTTTGTGAAGATGTATTTCTCACCATGTTCAGAGATTTCCGCTCCATTGTGGAACCATGCAACTTCAGCCTCTGGTTTTGCTTGGATGTTCAAGGTGAATTTTGTGTCTTGACCAATTGGGATGCGATGAGAGCGCATCCTGACAGTTACACGAGGAGCGTGATCAAGGCTGAAAGGTGCTTGACTCACAACTTGGTATTTCCTCTCAGACTTCAGAGCAGCTTTCCTGGCTTCATAACGGGACATGATGTCAAAGCGTGCCGACCGTTCAAACCTAGAGGAAGAGCGGGAAGACCTCTCCACTGACCTAATAGGACTGGGAGAACGAGGACGGGTCCTCTCTGGAGTAGGGGATCTCCTCCCCACAATCTCCCCCTCTGTCTCCACAGGTCTAGCATGTGGTGGTCGGATTAGCTCTGAGGCTGGTCGCATCAGCTCAATGTAGGTAGGAGACAGTGACCTTCTCCTTCTCGTGTACTGAGAAATAGTGCGTTTCTTCTTTGTCTCAACCTCAGCGGCCTCATGTCTGACTTCCTGCCTCCTTTCCTCATGTTCAACGACACGTCGTTGAACTCGGATGGGGCTACCAGGAGGAGAGGCAGAAAAGCCGAGCTCAAGTTCATCTTCCAGCATCATTGTCTCCTCAGCTCTCTTCCTTGTCAGGTAGTCATCCACAGGCATCAGCAGCTCTTCATCACTGAGATCTCCCAGAGACCTCCTTCTGGATCTAAAGGAGACTTCAGACTCAGGAGATGGTGAACGTCGGGCAGGTCTAACAGTCTCCAAATCATCCATTGTCAATTTGGGAATGCGCCATCTTGGTCTGTATTGGTCAGTGATTCTGGGGAGAGGCATCACATAGAACTGCTCCCACCTGGACAGTCGAATACGTCTCTGCCTCTTTTGCACAATCCTTTCTGTTCTCTCTGATACCTCATACTGATCTCGTATCTTGCGATACCACTTCATGTCAGACAGAGGTACAAACTGCTTAATGGCTTTGTCTTCATCCAGAGCTTTAGGATCATGAACCACAGGCTCAGGAATTTCATAGGGCATGAAAATCCTTCTCTCTTCCTCTAGTTTCTTGGTCTCTGTCTTCTCCTCTGTGATGTCAAATTCGCCTTCAATGTTCTTGGTGCTTACTGCGGGTTTGTAGACCTCTGCAGCAAATTTGAGGGCCTCCTGTGCTGTTGGGTTTAGAGGTACAAGTTCCTCTGTAGCTGCAATGTGCTGAGCCATTTTGTTGGTCTTCTCTATTTGTTTCTGTACATGTCTGAGTTTCTCCTCTTCGCTCTTGTACTCTCTTCTAGTGTAAGTGAGACGGTCCACTTTCAGAGTGGCCTGGCAGCTTGCAGAGCCAGCAGAGTTGGTTGCTGTAACTTTGTACACTCCATCATCCTCAAGCAGAGTCTCCCTGATGTGAAGGACATGATAATCAATGTCCTGTTCTATGACAACAACTTTGGGACCAAACTGTAGAGGAAGGCCATCTTTTTCCCATTTAAGGGAAGGAGCGGGAACTCCTGAGACCCTGAGTTCAAAGCGGACACTGTCTCCCTCTGTGCACTCAACATTAGCCAGCAGACGTTTGAACATGGGCCTCATTGTATCCTCAAGCACAAGATGAGGTATCACAGTGAGACGAGCCTTGCAGCTGTCTTCTCCAAACCTGTTGTGGGCCATGACTGTGTATTCGGCATCATCACCAATGTCAAGGTTGTGAATCATGAGTTGATACAGGCCCTTATCACTTGTGAAGGTGTACTTGCTGTCATCCTCTTTGATTTGTTCTCCATTTTTAAGCCAGGTTACGTGAGGCTCTGGGTGCACAGTGATAGTGACACCAAAGCGCACATCCTCACCAATATATGCTGTGCGGTTGTAGAGTGGTAAAGTGAACTCAGGTGGTCTCTGGAGAAGTTTAGTTTTCTCAACCCTCCTCCTCAGCTTCCTGATGGTGCGGCTCATGTAGTGCTCTCTGATGCTCCTCACAGTTTCTACAAAGAGTTCTCCATAGGCACTGTCCTCTCCATCATCACTCACCACCTTGCATCTGTAGACACCATCATCAGACTCTTCAATGTCCTTCACATAAATACTGGCAAAGCCGTTGCTGTAGGAAATCTCATACTTGGGGCTTGGATGTAACTGACGGTTACCTAAGTACCATGATACCTGAGTACTTTTGTCAAAGTTCACAATGCTACAGGTAAATCTGACATGGCCACCTTCCTCAGCTGAGGCATGCATGACAGGCCCAGCACGCAAGCCATGGTACTCAGTTCCAATCTTAACTTTACCAACTTCCAGACCTCGCTGGTTTCTGAAGGCACCTCCAAACGCCACACGAGCTGCTGAAACTATGGTATCAGTCTTCTTTACTAGTGACTGATAGTATCTTCTGTGCCTCAGTGTCTTGATGACCTTGTTGCTAACATGCTCAATCTTCATCTTGAGCCATGGATGTTCTAGAGCTTCATGAGCAGTCATACGGAGCTTCCTGTCCTTGACTAGAAGTCTATCTATAAAGTCCATTGCCTCTAAGCTGATGTCCTTGAATGCTTCCCTGTCAAAAACATATTCACAGTTTGAGATGTTCTCAATCATCTTTGTCATAGACTCTGCGGCAAATGGATTAAGGCCACTGAGTAGAACATATGCCAAAACACCAATAGACCACATATCAGTGGCTGTTGTGACCAGATCATGGCGGTGAACCTCCGGGGCATAATACTCTGGAGCAGAAAACAGCATTCTGATGTTTTCTCCAGGAACCAACAGTCGAGACTGTCCCATTTCAATAATTTTTATGTTGAGACTTCTCCTTGTGGCATAAACAATGTTATCTGGGCGGATATCAAAGTGGCCAAAGTTGTGACTGTGCAAGAACTTGACAGCAGAGCAAACCTGTCTCAGGTAGCGGACAATCTCCTGTTCTGTGAGTTCAAAGTTGTTGGTGCCAAGCCGCTCAAAGATATCAACTCCAGAGATGAATTCAAAGATCAAGATAATCTCCTCCATGCTTTCAAAGTATTCATGAAGGTAGATGATATTCTTATGTCTTGCAACATTAAGAGCTTCTATTTCCCTGAGGACTAATTCGCGATCAGTTCCTTTCACTTTGATGAACTTGGCCATGAAAGTCTTCTTAGTGGCAATCTCCACACAGCGGTGGACCACTCCAAACTGGGAGCGAGCAAGCTCCTCTGAGATGGTGTATTTGGAAGACAGCTCCTTCACCTTGTAGAACACAGCTTCCTCCTTGGTGATCTCTCTGTCTTCATCCACTTCCTCGTCATAGTTCCTGATCACAGATTTGTCTTCCTTGGTGGTAATGGGCTCAGTTGGAGCAGATGGAAGGCTGACACCAAACTGGTTCTCTGCACTAACGCGGAACTGATATTTGGTCTTTCCAAATATGTTGATGATGGTGATACTACAGTCTGTTGTATGACCAGCACGAATCCACCTATCAGCAGTGGTTGGGCACTTCTCTACAATGTAGTTAATAATCTCACTGCCACCATCACTGGCAGGGGGCTCCCAGGTCAGTGTGATAGAATCCCGTGCAATGTCGCTGACCACAAGTCCCTTTGGAGCATCAGGGATGTCAGCCACATTCACCTCAATTGTTTGCTTGTCTGATCCGAATCTGTTCTTTGCAATAATGGCATAATAGCCAGTATCCTTCCTCTGTACTCCCTTCAAGAACACCAGGGAGGTGAAGGATCTTGTGGTGATAACTTGATGATAAGCAGAGGTTGAAAGGACCTCCTGACCCTTCTGCCAAGTGACTGCTGGCTCGGGCTTTCCTGAGATGGGGATCTTGATGGTAACGTGATCGCCACGCACAGCTTGTACAGCTCCCATTCCCTGGAGCTCTTTAGGCAGGTGTATTTTTGCAGGTACTGAAATTAAAGAATCAGAAAATTAAATTTCACTAGAATGTAAAAAAAATAAGATAACTTAGAATATAACCTAATACAGAAGTTTGGCATATATACCTTCCACCTCCAGGTTGGCTGTAGTAGAAATAGATCCTGACGGGTTAGTTGCTCTGACTTGGTACACTGAGGCATCGTTCTCATCAGCGGCAGTGATGACCAACTGATAGTAGCCACCCTTAAACTCTAGGACTTTTATTTTTGTTCCATCTGCCAGGATCTCCTTGCCACTGCGATACCATTTGACAACAGGCTTTGGATGGCCCACAACCTTATTATAGAAAAAGATAATCAGAGTAAATTAACCTGCTGAAGAAAAATCAAAGATAGGAATTGACATAAAAAAGTTCTTCTAGTTTCCAAATACCTTGGTGACAAAGGTGGCATTGCTATGGTATTTGACAGTCATGTCTCTGATCTCCTCTCTGAATGCAGGAGCACGAGGAGCCTGTTCAGACTTGGGAATGACTGGCAAAGAGATTTCAGACCAGTCGCTCTCACCGCCAATGTTCTGGCATTTCACACGGAACTCATACTCAAAGCCCTCAATCAAGCCGGTGACTTCATAGTTGGTCTCCGTAAATGTCTTTGTTGTTACAGACATCCATTTGTTCTGCTTCTTCTCGCGTTTCTCAAGGAAGTAGCTAGTGATTTTCGCTCCTCCATCGCTAGTTGGAGGTTTCCAGCAAACGACACAAGAGTCTTTGGTAGAACTGATAATGAACGGCTGCTGTGGGATTCCAGGTTTATCTGTGTGAAAAACAACAGATGGCTGTTATTCTCTTTCTGCTAACTAGAACTCAAGGCAGAAAATTTAATTTAAGGGGGTTACCATATGGAGACTTGATGATGACCACTGATGGAATCTCCAAAGGCTCACTGACACCATACTGGTTCTGTGCTGAGACTCTGAAGTAGTATCCAGAGCCCTCAGTCAGGTTGGGGACACGGCAGGTGGTGCCAGAGACAGAGGAGGACACCAGATGCCACTGTTCGCCCTCTTTGGCTTCGCGTTTCTCTACAATGTAGTTGGTGATTATAGACCCTCCATCATCCTTAGGAACCTTCCAGCTGATCACAACTGAGTTCCTGAGCAGGGATTCAACAACAACTGGACCCTCAGGGATGCAAGGTTTGTCTGGGGAAAAAATAGTAAAGCGACATCAGGAACAGCTCATGGTGTTAATGGATAAAAGAAAACTGTCAGGGAATAATAAAAGCCTGAAAATATTTTTTTGTTCATTTGAATTTTATTTAAAAAAATATTTTTAAGTTGTTTTAAAAAAGAACTTTCAGTGATGTACGCCAATACCTTGGATTTCAACACGCAGAGAGGTGTCAACAGTTCCAAACACATTGCTGAGCTGAACCTTGTAGCGACCAGCATTGGTTTTTCGTTGGGCATTCCTCACAACAAGGTGGGTATAGCTTTCTGTGTTTTCAATGATCACATTCTCAGATGAATTTAGAGGTTTCTTGCCGTAGAACCACATGATCTGGGGGATTGGACGGCCAATGTAGACGACATGGAGCCGGAGGCTGGTACCAGCCCCAGCGTAGTACTTTTCTTTCAGAGGGAAGCCAGGGTGGAATTGAGGAGCTGCCTGCAAGCGTAGTTTGCCACTGGTCTCTATCTCTCCAGCCTCGTTGATGGCCCTGCAGGTGTATACGCCTTCGTCTTCTTGCTCCTCTGTCAGAATTGTGAGGGAGTGGTTACGACCATCTGAGCTCATCTTGTACTTGCGGCTCTGGATCAGTTCTTTGCCGTAGCGATACCACTTGATCTCAGGCAAAGGTCTGCCAATGATTCCACAAGTTAGAGTGCCAGACTCGCCAAGCTTGGTGGTTACATCTTGGACCTCTTCCTTCAAAGCTGGAGCTTCACCGACTGCAGAAAAAATATGATTCATATTAACTCCAACCTTAAATGTTACATTAAAATTTCATTAGGTCTAGTATAATCAGCTCACCGCTCAATTTGGTCTTGATGCCCATGGGTGTGCGACGAGGTCGGCTGAGTCCGGCCTCATTTTCAGCAAAGATTCTGAATTCATACTCTGTGGCCTCCATCAAGCCACCCATGGTGAACTGCCGATCCTTGGAGCGTTCCTTGTTGCATTTCTTCCAAGCGCTCTCTCCAGCCTCCCTGAACTCAATCCAATAACCCAGAATCTCCTTTCCGCCGTCATGTTCTGGCCTGAGCCAATGAATGGTAATGCTGTCTTTAGTAATAGAGATGATGTCAATATCTCCTGGTTGGGTGGGCTTGTCTACAGGAAGAGACGGCAAGATGTTAACAATAATAGAAAAAATATCAACACAGTGTTTAAAAATTCTAGCAAGGTTTCATCACTTCATTCATGGGAATAAAAGCATTAAATAATCCAACACACCAAATGGATCTTTGCAGACCACCGATTCTGAAGCAGGACCAGGTTCACTCTGCCCAATGTCATTTTGAGCCACCACTCTAAACATGTACTCTGCATTGGGTATAAGTCCAGTGACATTGAACATGGTGGTAGTGATGTGGGTCTTGTTGTGACGGACCCACTTCTCTGTGGAAACCTCCCTTCTTTCAACATAGTATCCTGTGACACGAGAGCCACCATCGTCCCGCGGCCGGGCCCAAGACAGAGACACTGTGGTCTTGGTGACGTCCATGATCTCTGGTGGATTACTGGGAGGTTCAGGTGGACCTGCAGATATAGGCATTGCCAATAAAACAAGTATGTATTTTGAATCACAACAGAACAACTTAGATTTGAAAGTTGAGGACAATTTCAGAATTAGTACTCACAAAGAGGTGTCTTTGGCAGAACAGCTCCATCTGACTTAAGGGATCTGCTAACACCAAACTGGTTCTCAGCAAACACCCTGAAGTGGTACTCTACATTCTCCTTCAAGCCCTTGACCACTAGGGAGGTCTCAGTTACCCGTGCATCGACTGTGTACCAGGCAGCCTTCGGTACTTCCCGCCTCTCTACTATGTAGCCCAGGATGTCAGATCCACCGTCATCTGAAGGTGGTCTCCAGCTGACGCGAACTGATCTAGCCTGGATGTCATCAAATTCTAGAGGACCTTCTGGGGCATCAGGTCGACCAATCACCTTCACCTGATGGTGAAAAGCATAAACATTATTAAATTTTTTTAGTTCATCTTCTTTTCTTCCTTACATTTCCTTGAGCTGTTGTATCTCACCTTGATGTACACAGCTTTCCTACCACATTTGTTCTCCAGCACCAAATCATAGGTACCGGTGTCGTCTTTGTGTGCCTCTTTTATGACCAGCTCAGTGATGTCATCATGGGTGGCAATCATGGCACGATGTGAGATGTCACGACCATCCTTTGTCCACTTAGCTGTGGGTATAGGTTTGCCTTTGATGGGTACAGACAAATGGACAACTCCACCTTGCCGCACCACATATCCTTCCTCGTATACACGATCAAGCTCAAAGTCAGGATAATCTGAGAAAGACACAAAAAGCAGCTTTGCTTATCAAATTGTTAATTCAACATATAAATGCATGTTCTGTGTAAAATTCTTCTCTTACCAAGCATTTCCTGGACTTTAACCACCCCAGAAATTTCTGCAGGCTCTCCAGCACCACCTGCATTGCAGGCAATGACTCTGAACCTATACTCTGCACCCTGGGGCATGTGTGTTAGGGTGTACTCGCACATCTTGGTGGGTGTAGTATTGCAGAGAGTCCATTCAACCTGGTCCACCTTTTGCATCTCAATGAGATAGCCAGTAACAACAGAACCACCCTCTTCTTCAGGCGGCAGCCAGGCCAGAGAGACTGATGTCCGTGTGCTGTCTGTGACTCTGGGTTTAACTGGAGGACCTGGAGGTTCTATTTAGCAGCACAGAAAGATTTACTAAATAAACTGACCTCCTTTATTGTAAAACTAAATTAAGTTTAGCATCACTTACCAATGGGATCCATGGCAACAGCAATGGCAGAACTTTCACTGGGTTTGCCAGTTCCTCTGGAGTTGATAGCAGTGATTCTGAACTCATATTCCAGGCCCTCAATCAGCCCAGAAGAACGATATCTGGTCATAGTGACTGGATTCTTATTGATTCTCAACCATCTGTCAGATCGGGCCTCTTTACGTTCTATTATGTAGCCAGCAATGGTGGAGCCACCGTTATCCACAGGTGGTTGCCAGGTCACAGTCATGCCTTCATGGGTGACATCAATCACCTCTGGCCTGCTTGGAGGTCCAGGGATGGCTACACGGGGAGAAAAGGTGGAAATTGTACTGAACTGTGGGACAAAAAGTATCTTTTTGACCAAATAATCTAAGAAATTCATCTGGCCAAGCATGACTGTAGATCTTCATGTCTTAAATTATCAAACTGGTAAGATAATGAGAACAGGGAATATGAAGATGACTCTGAGAACTCACTCTTGGCGCTCTTGCACTCCACCACTTCAGACTGCAGGAAGCTGCCAAAACCAAAGCGATTCATGGCAGCAACACGGAACACATACTCAGTTCCTTCGTTAAGTCTGGTGAACTTGAAACAAGGTCTGGTCACAGATTCAGAGACGGTGGACCAGCCTGGGTGGTGGGCTTCACGCTGCTCCACCACATAGCCACTGACATTAGCACCACCGTCTTTCTCTGGAGGTTCCCAGCTAACTGTTACCGAGACTCCATCAACCTCCTCGATTTTCATGGGACCAACTGGGATACCAGGTTTGTCTACGCAGAAATTACAAAATAGACAATTTATGTTCAGAAATGTTACTTCAATGCTGACATCAATTAGATATTTATTTCTATGAAGTATTCTTACCCAGGATGATGACCTTGATCACCTCCGTTGCCATGCCGATAGCATTCTTCACCTCCAAAGTGTAATCTCCAGTGTCATCGATGGTGGTATCACGGATGACGAGGTGTGTGTATTTCCCATTGCTGTCGATCTTGATGCGGTCCAAGCTGTCCTTCAGCTTGGCACCACCGAAGTACCAGGAGCAAACCGGCACTGGTTTGGCTTTAATCGGGATGTTCAGGTCAATAGATTTGCCACGGTGCACGTGAACGATCTTCTGAGGGATGCTGGTCAAGTCAATCTTTGGCATCACTGAAAAAGAACAAAATAATATTTATATGATTAAATTCTGACTTTCTGAAAGTGTGTTAAGTGTTGTAGGTCAGGGCTTCCCAAATAGCATTAGTTTCTGGCCCCTCTGCAAACCAACAGACAATGCCACAAAATATTTAAAAAAATATTGAATTTTATTTATTTATTTTTTTCACTCTCATTTGCTATTCAATTTTTACATTCGTTTAGCATAAATGCTGCCTCAAACCTTCTGATTTTAGTTGGCAATGAGTTTGGTGGTGGAACACTTTATAAGCTAATATATTATGACTTTATTAATGTGATGCTGAATATATTACCAAAAAAATTTCCACCATAATCCCCTCTGTTAATAAGAAAATATATAATATTTTTTTTATTAATTCCATCAAAATCTATTTAATCTCCATAGTTTAGGTTTTACTGGTTGCTGGACAGTTCTTTTGGTATTTTTCTAGTCAGAAACCCGGGTTTCTTATCATACTAATTATGTCATCCCTACCAGGCTAAGCACAGTTTATTTATTTTAGGTTTATTTAATGTTTGCCTTTTTTAATTCTTTAGTTCAGTGGTGCCTAAAGTCGGTCCTCGAGGGCTGGCATCCTGCGTGTTTTAGTTCTCTCCCTGTTTTAACACACCTGGATCAAATGATGGCTCGTTAGAGGCCTAATAAGAACTCTGACATGCTGAGAAGGTTGTTAGTACCACCAGGGAGAGAACTAAAACATGCAGGATGCCGGCCCTCGAGGACCGACTTTAGGCTCTCCTGCTTTAGGTACTGTTAATAATGTTTTCCAATAACACTAAGCTACCTAGTGATATTTTCCAATTTACTGTTAACTTATTATAACTCAAAAACACAGCGGGCCTCTGGATGACTCCCCTAGCCTCCCTACCACAGGCCTTAGCAAGTTTTTTGTGGGAAACCCCGAGAAACTTTTCCATTTATAGTTTAAAGAGAAAAGTAACTGGAAAAATGTGACTGGCAGCCAATCAGAAAGATGAGTATGGCTAAAAAAAGGTTTCTCATATTTTTCTAATACTTTCTGAAGGCCCCTAGTGCCCTGTGAGGTCAATAGATTTGTTCCAGATTGTTGACGCTGTGAAGACTCACCCTTGATCTCCTGGATTATGATTGGTGTCACAATGTCCATAGGCTCACTGACTCCCCTGCTGTTGGTGGCACGGATCCTGAACAGGTACTGGTCGTTCTCTGTAAGCGACTGGATTGTGTGCTGGGAATGAGAGGCCTTAACTGTCGCCACGGCACTCCACCTGTCTGATCCCACCTTGCAAGCCTCTATGATGTAACCTGTCAGCCTGCTGCCGCCATCGTGCAGTGGTCTTTCCCAATGGAGGGTCACAGTGGACTTGGTGACATCCACAATGCTGAGGTCCATGGGCACTGATGGTACTTCACACACCAGCACAGGCTCAGCTGTCTCACAAGGCTGGCCAACACCATAAATGTTCTCAGGTAGGACTCTGAAGAAGTAGTGCACGCCTTCCTCCAAGCCTGTGATCCTGTACAGAGTCTTCCTGCACTCGCTGGTCACAGTCTTGTATGATTTCATGTTGGCTTCTCTCTTCTCTACGATGTAGTTGCTGACATGAGCGCCACCGTCCAGGCTTGGGACGTCCCAGGTGATCACAACCGACTCCTTGGTGTAGTCTTTCACCCTGACAGAACCAGGAGGACCAGGGGTGTCTGAAGAAAAGACGCATCAAGAAAATTAAGATTTATGTCTCTGCAAATCTCTTTCAAGAAGTGTAAACATTGGAGAATTGAGTAAAAATCAACTTGACAAAACTTACCATAGACCTTGACCAAGATAATGCACGTCTTCTTTCCAGATGGATTCTCTGCCTCCACAACATATTTTCCAGAATCGTAGCGATTAACTTTCTCCACCAGGAGAGAGGTGTGACTGTCGGTGGTCTCAATGAAGCCTCGGCTCTGCAGCTCCACACCGGTCTTTCTCCAGGCAACAACAGGTGCCGGTCGGCCCGTGATGGACACGAACAGGCGGAGGGTACCGCCAGCACGTAGACAAACCGTCTTCTTCAAGTCGTCGGCCAGTTCCAGGTCAGGCATTTCTGAAGATGGAAACAATAAGAGGGAATTAAAAAAAAATCCTGCTCAGATGCACATATTTTTGATGACTGCACAGTGTCTGATGTTGCAATTTTGCCCTTATTTTAAATGTATCTTGTTTTGTTTGTTTTTTTTTACATATTTTAATACTTTTTTTAACCTTGATGCCTGAATGTCTTTCCTGATGTTTCACTTCCTTTTACTAAACAAAAACACCTTTACTTGACATCCAAATAGTTTCACATTTTAAATGCAACTTTTGCATTTGAAATAAGAGAAAAAAAAATATTCTTGTTAAAAATGTTTTGACATTTTCATTAGTGCGCAAAAGTAATAAATAATTCATATTTTCTTAAATTATTTTTCTTTGTTATGGAGGTGTTATTTAAAAGAACACTATTTTTTTTACCTTTCTGAGGAAATTTGTCTTTGAAAAATATCTTAACTCAAGAGACGAACTAATATCTGCACAATTTCCTTGAAATTTCAGTTTCAAACATATATTTTTAAATAAACAGTTTGTTAAATATTTTTCCAGCAGCTTAATGTACTTTTTAGACCAACTTCTTATCTATTTTTTAAGCGAGAATAACAATCGAACAAATAATGAGTTTGTATTTCAGGGGATGTCCAAAGAAAAACAATTAAAAAATCTGAAAAGAGCTGAACAATTGTTAAGACCACTTTAAAGCTGCAGTATGAAACATTTTAAAAACGTTGTTAAAAATGTCACAACGTCGTGACAGAATTGTATGAGACTAATACTAATGAACTCACCAACTTTCTCGAGTGGCTCGATCTCTCCACTCGGTTCACTGAACTCCCCGGTGCCGTTGCCGTTGATGGCTGCCACCCTGAACCTGTACTTCTTATTGGCTGCCAGGCCACCGGCCACGTACTCGTTGGTCTTTATAGGCTTAGCAGTGGCGCGGTACCACTGCTCCGAGTCCTCCTCTAAGATCTCTATGACGTAGCCTGTGACATCAGAGCCGCCGTCGTACATGGGCCTGGTCCAGGTCAGGCTAATGCTGTGCTTGGTTGTGTCCACTATGCGAGGTGTTGATGGAGCAGCTGGGGTGTCTGAAGGGGATGAAAATAAAGTTATCAATGTACTTTCATGTTTTAATATCTGGAAACTCTGTAGTTAATAAGTAAAAAGACTCACATGTGGGATCTCTACAGATAATGTATGGCGAGGCATCGCTCGGCTGGCTCTCTCCAGCATTGTTGACAGCTGTGACTCTGAACTGGTACTCGCCTCCCTCTATCAGGCCAGTGATTTTCAGACGGATGTCATAAATTGTGTAAGTTCTGTTCACCCGAGTCCATCTGATTCAACAGACCAAATAAATTGTTAGATGTTTTTTCTGAGACAGTTAACGCTGATATTTGTACACGGAACATGTTTTAACCTCGTGCTGCTTTTCTCTCGTTTTTCCACAATGTAGTTCTTGATCTCACTGCCTCCGTCACTCTCAGGTTTCAGCCACTCGATGATGATGTGCTCCTTACCCACCGCTGTGGCCTCTGGGGCGCCCGGTGGGGATGGGACAGCTGGGAAATAGGTGTCAGATTAGAGAATAATTCTGTTTTGCACTTTACCAGGAGGAAAACATACCACAAACACCAACCAACATAACCAAAGTTATTAAAATTTACTGAAACTGAAATTGTTTTCATTCAGGAGAAAACTCTAACTAGCTGGAACTACATTGTGCATATATAAAAACAAAACATACTGAAATTATAGATATAATATCCTTCATTTCCATGTTTATGAATCTATTTATTAGCCTTTTGGATAATGTGAAATTTATTTTTTCCCCAGCTGTGAGCAAATTATGGCACTTCATGTCTCTTCTGGCAGTTCTTACGTTAGTCCACGAAATTGTGACAACAAAAGTTTGGAAAAAATGACAGTCAGTTTGTTGTTCAACAATAATTCAATACATATTTTGAAAATATGTATCTTCTGTTGAGCATTCATTACCCAAAAAATTAAAATTCTGCAACTAAAAATTAACCAAAGTATCAAAAGTAAAACTACTACTATAGCTAATAAAAACGAAACTAAAAATAAATATTTGTATAATAATAATATAAATAAAAGATGGTAAACGCATTAATTAAACTAAATTTGACTAAAAGTCACAACAAAATAAAATTAAACTATAATGAAAAACTCAAAACTATTATAACCTCTGAAACCTAGATTGAGAAATATTTAATAAAATTAGACCTGACGTTTGAATGTGAAATATTTGACAAAGAGAAGCGGTTTCGTACTGTAGGCATTTCTGGCGATGATCGGCTCGGACTCCAGAGGAACTCCAGGTCCAAACTTGTTGACTCCTCTGACTCTGAAGATGTATTCGTTGTTCTTGATCAACCTGGAGCTGACACATGACAGCGACTTGCACTCTGTCTCCATGATGACCCAGTTGAGCCGACTGGTTTCACGTCGCTCTACAATGTAGTGGGTGACAATGTCGCCACCGTCCTCCAGAGGAATCTTCCAGGAAACTGTACACTTCTCCTCAGTGACTCTGCTGATCACAATCTTGTCAGCAGGTTGTCCAGGAGTGTCTGAGAGGAAAACAAATAAAGAGTTAGACATTTTGTGACATATTCATGTTCTGGCCCAAGCCTAAATGTTGAAACATGGCTACTCACCCAGAACCTTCACGTTGACTGAAGCGGTCTTAATACCATTGGCGTTTTTGACAGTGAGGATGTATCTACCCGTATCGTATCTGTCGCAGTTTTTGATGACAGCCATGGCTCTTGTTGATGTGTATGTCAGAGAGTATTTCTCTCCTAACTCCAAAATCTTGTCACCCTTGGACCAGTACACTGTGGGTTCTGGTTTGCCTCCCACAGCACCGTCCAGGACAAGGTCGGAGCCAGCCATAATGGTGATGACCTCACGCGTCAATTTGCTGTCAAGTTCTGCTCTAGGAGGAGCTGCAGTAAGTAAAACATATATTTTAAGTTGTGATAAAAATTTGACTGTAAAATTGATTCAATATTGTTCTGTGTTAAAAAATTGGGTTGTAACTGTAAACCCACCTAAGAATACAACAATTTAGCAATACTTCCAGGAAAACTGTGACACAATTGTCTTGCTTTCACAAGTAGAGTAAGAGTTTTACAAATTATAAACTGTCATTCATGTTTTATCTAGCAGTATTCCTGTGGCATAGTCCTCTAAGACAGTGGAAATTGCAGAAAAGTGGTTTGTGTTGATGACTAACAAGCTTTTTCAAGTGGAAGAAAAGGCATTTTACCTTAAATTCCACTTTTATGATAATCATGTATGTTCTGATATTACCATGTAAATGGAAAAATCTTAACCTGGGCTCTTAGAAGTGTGCTTTTGCTAATTTCAAGTGGATAACAACAGAGGAGTAATCAAGAGGAATGCTAAATTAGAAAAAATTTTGGAAAATCTTGCATGTTAGATTTTTTAGGTTTGTCAACAAAAACCCCTAGAATAAATGCATAATTTATTCTAAATTTAAATAATCTTTGTTCATTTTATTATCATCCATCTGGGGTTAATGAGAGTATTTTTGATTTGAAATTTAGTCTACTCATTAACAAACTGTGAAATTGCCCTTTAATTAAGTAGTAACAGAAAGCTGAGAAATCAGATGCTAACTTGCTAGCATTGTTGGCAGCTGTTAGCAAGTTGCTGTATTATCACAGTTCTTACAAATCTCATCTTCTCTGATCAGTGTCTTTTTTTCTTTAAAGTACTCAACATGCTGCCATTCAGATGATTTAAAAGAGGTGAAGGCTTCTTTAACGTTTATGTAATCAAATAATGTTGACCAACCTAACAACACTTTTATTAACTGACTCATTCAGTTAACATTATTGGGCAACAAACAAAGAATTGCTTCGTTTTATACTTGAAATTGAGTCTCAAAAATAGATAAATATGTAAAACACTCAGCTCCACATCTGAGACTCATAATAATAACTTGAATTAAATTTTCAACTATTATAAATAGTGATTCTCAAGAGCAGCTTCAGTTTGATGAGAAATATCAAGATCTTCACTGCTGTGACAAAATGTTTTAAGGTTACTAAAATACAGTAAATGGTATGGTAAACAGAACTTTAGAAAAAAAAAACATCTAGAAATTTAAATGTAAAGAAAAATAAGGAGAAACATCTGGACGTACAGTATTCATCCTTGCATGTGATTGGACCAGTGGTCTCAGAAGGCATGCTGTGGACCCCAGCTGCATTCTTGGCGATGACACGATACTCAAAGGTTTCTCCCTCTCCCAAGTTTGTGACTGTGAAGTAGTTCTCTGTGATCGTGGTGTAGTTGCACTTGAGCCAGCGGTTGTCGTCCCACTCATCTGTGCTGTAGACCTTTCTCTCCACAATGTAGCCGACAATCTTATTGCCACCATCATTGAAGGGTACAGTCCAGCACAGCGAAACAGAGGAGCGGCTGATGTCGGTAATCTCAGGTTTACCAGGCGGATCTACAACAAGCAAGTTAAGACTTTATCAAATACTGCAGCAGGACATTACTCAATTACATATTGGAATTATCAGTGGTTCCTTACCAACAGGATTGAGTGCCACCACTGGTCTGGAGGCTTCACTGGCCTTGCTCAGTCCAGCAAGGTTCATGGCGTACACTCTGAACTGATACTCCAGACCTTCGATCAGGTTGGACACCTTGTAATGGCACTCAAGACAGGGTAGTTTGTTCTCCCTCACCCACAAGATTGTGTTCCTCTCTTTCTTCTCAATCCAGTATCCTGTTACCTGGCTGCCACCATCAGAATATGGCACATCCCACTTAATGCCAATGGCATTTGCTGACACAAATACCACATCAGGGCGAGTTGGAGGACTTGGAGGAACTGCAAATGTAAACAGGTGGAGATTATTAAGAGCCAAAAAGTGCCAGGATGTGTAATATTATATTACTGAAGCAGAACTTACTGAATGGATGCTCGATCACAACAGCTGCAGACTCAATGGACTTGCTGACTCCAAACTTGTTCTCGGCACACACTCTGAATGTGTATTCCATGTATTTGGTAAGATGAGTCACTTTGATTGTCGTTCTCTGCACACTGGAGTTTACTACCTGCCATGAAGCATGACCAGACTCGCGTTTCTCAACAATGTAGTTGGTTATTTCAGTGCCGCCATCATCAGCTGGCTCTGACCATGACAGTGTACAAGACTCTGATGAGATTCCAGAAATCTTCATAGGGCCAGTTGGTGGGCTAGGTCTGCCGACGACGACCACAGTCACTGTGAAAGTCATCACACCGGCAGAATTCTCCAGGATCAGGTAATACTTGCCGCTGTCACTTCTCTTGCTGTCTCTCACTATCAGTGTGGTTCTCTCCTTTGTGGTCCTGATCAAGACTCTGTCAGTCTCCTTCAGCTTCATTTCCTCCAGTTTCCATGTGACCTTGGGTGCAGGTCTGCCACTTATTGGGATATCAATTGTGATAGTACTGGAAAGCTTACAGGTGATGAGCTGGTTAGTGATACTGCTGAGATCAGCAGTTGGCTCAATGAGAGGCTCCTTAATGACCACAGAGCTGAAAGTACCTTGAGGCTCACTGATTCCAGCATCATTTTTGGCCTTGACCCTAAAGTCATACTCTGTGTTTTCAATCAGACCTTCTACCAGCATCTTTGGCAATTTAGTCTCTCCATAAACAATCCAACGGTCACTACCCTTGGCTCTTAATTCAACAATGTACCCTCGGATGCGGCTGCCTCCATCATGGTCAGGTTTAAGCCACACTAGGGAGGCTGTGGAACTAGTGGTATCGACAACATCTAATCTTTTGGGTGGTGCAGGCTCTTCTGTGGCAACAACAGGCTCAGTCATTTCCTTTGGTTCACCTTGACCATACTGGTTAACAGCAGTCACTCTGAACAAGTATGGCACACCAATGTCTAGACCAGTTATCCTTATCATTTGGCGTGAGCTCTTGCTGCTGACCTCCTGCCAAGCAAGACGGCTTGCCTCACGTTTATCTACTATGTAGTGATGGATGCGGGATCCACCATCATTGGATGGAGCATCCCACATCATTGTCAAAGCACCACGTGTAACATCTTTGAAAGAGATTGCTCCTGGAGGTCCTGGAGTATCTAAGACTTTGATAGTGAATGTGATAGACTTTCGTCCACTGTTGTTTTCCAGGGACAGGGTGTATTTTCCTGCCTCATACCTTGTGCAACCTTCTATAGTCAAAGTGGATGAGCTGTCTGTGGTGTTGACATCCGCCATGACAGGAAGCTCACCATCTGCTCTAGACCAGGTGGCCAGGGGAGCAGGCTTTCCTCTGAAAGCAACGCTGAGAGTGACTATTCCTCCATTCTTCACAGTGTGAGTTTGTTTGAAGTTTGCATCGATGTCAAATTCTGGAGATGTAAGTCTATCCAGAGCCTGAACAGGGTGTGGCATAACTGAAGCTTCACCCTCTCCTGACCCATTCACAGCACTGACTCTGAACTTGTAAAGCTCTCCAGCTACCAGGCCCTTTGCAGTGTATCTATTGTGGAGACAAATCTGATTATTGACTCTGTGCCACTCCTCTAGACTGGCCTTACACATGTCAATGTTATAGCCAATAATTTCCAAGCCACCATCAAATACTGGTTTTGTCCATTCCAGTGTGACAGTGGACTTAGTGGAGTCAATGACCTGTTAAAGAAAGACAGTTTATTTTACACATCAGTTTCCTTAAAGTAAAATTAATTCACTCAAACTGCTTTATGATCCTTCACAGAATAGCTTTGTAATTCTTGTTAAAGATCAGCAATAAAACTGAACATGTATACCATTACAAGTAGAAGGTTTGAATGTGGATAAAGTTCTCAAATAGTCCTACCTTAATTACACTTGGAGCACTAGGGGCACTAGTTGGCTCTCTGCATTTGAAGAGCCTGGAGGTGCTGCTGGCTGGTCCAATACCAGCTCCATTTTCAGCCATGACGCGGAACTCGTACTCATTGCCCTCGGTCAGGTGGGTGACACGGTGCCTTAGCTCTGTTATGGGCCTCTTGGAAGACACCCTCATCCAGCGAAGGCTCTTCTTCTCTCTCCTTTCCAGAATGTAATGCTTGATTTCATTACCTCCATCTGATCTGGGCCTGGTCCAGCACATAGTGATGCTATCTCCAGTTATGTGAGTTGCATCTGGCGTACCAGGAGCATCTGGCACAGCTAAGGGGAAAAGCACAGCAAAACTATAAGTAGAAAAAACGCTTCTTTGGATCAGGTGGGAAAATTTGGGGTTTTACTTCCAAATGTAGAAATAATCTTTAAAGGTTTACTTACTGTATTGCATGCGTGCAATAACTGCCTCAGAATCCAGTGGTTTGCCAACCCCAAATTTGTTAACAGCAGAGATTCTGAATTGGTACTCATTTCCCTTGATGAGGTTGGTGACATTATATGAGCAAGCTTCACACTTGGATGTAACCAAGGCCCAGGAAATTCTGGATGTTTCCCGTTTTTCCACTACATAGTGGGTGATTGCAGCACAGCCATCATTTTCTGGTGGGTTCCACCATACAGTGCACTTTTCAGCAGTGATGCCGGTAAAGCGGATGGGACCCTCAACAGGTCCAGGAGTATCTGTGTAGACACAGGGGTTCAGAGGTCTTAGTGTGAAAAGTATCTATTTTATTTTTAATTAACTCATTGGCCACTTTTAGAGATCTGATAGTGAAACAAAAATGTATTGGTTTACCAACCTTGCACTCTGACATTAACATCTGCTTTTCTAGTGCCAGAGCTATTTTTGGCTTCCACAGTATAAATTCCACGGTGGTTCCTGTCTGCATCACGAATAAACAGACTGCTGGTGCCAATGCCAGTGTTAATCTCAATGTCAATCATTGTTCGCTTATCAATTTCTTTGCCGTCCTTGTACCACAAAACTTGAGGAACTGGGCGCCCAGTGATGGTACAATTGAGCTTAACATTTTCTCCAGCCTTCAGAGTGAGCACCTGGTCAGGAGACCACTCGATTTCAGGAGTAACTGACGACAAAAAACATTAAAACCAGAATTGACGTCAGTTTATATGTGATAAATTAGTAAATTAAATAATTAATTTCTTAAGAAAAACACATACTGCTCTCATCCTTGGTCATGATATATCCAGAAGAGTTAGATGGTGGGCTGACTGTACCGACAGCATTTCTTGCATTCACTCTGAACTCAAATCTGTCTCCAGGGGACAGACCAGTCACAGTGAACTGGGTATCACTTATATCAATAAAGTTGCATCGTAGCCATTTTCCTCTGCCTTGGCGCCTTTCTACATTGTAAGCCACAATTTTGCTTCCACCGTCTCTCTTTGGAACTTCCCATTGCAGGGTGACTGAATCCCTGGTTGTATCAATGCAGACAGGAGTGCCAGGTGGGTCTGCGGAAAGTGAGAACAAACCCGTTAATGTGTAATATTTGGGTTTAATTTAATGGATATTGTTAATCCTTCTAAAAAACATTCTTCCATTTAAATTGTCACATTCACAGTTTTTAAACGCAATTACATTAAACTTACCAACAGGGGATATGGCAAGAGCATGTTTGCTCTGCTCGCTGACAGGGCTTAGTCCAGCATTGTTTTCAGCATAAACTCTGAAAGAGTACTCCAGACCTTCCATGAGACCAATGATCCTGTACTCTTTGTTGGAAATGATTGTGGAATTCACCTTCTGCCACAAGAGGCTGTTCCTGTCCTTCTTCTCAACATGATAACCCAAGATAGGAGAACCTCCATCAAAGCCTGGGGCATCCCACTTAATGGTCATACCATCACTGGTGATGTTGAAGGCAACTGGCTTTCCTGGTGGACCTGGAGGTTTATACTGGTGCTGAGCAATAACATCCGAAGAGCTGAGTGGTTCGCTGACTCCATACTTGTTCTCGGCACGGACTCTGAATTGGTATTGAGCTCCCTTGACTAGGTTAGGAATCTTGAAGCTGGTCCTTACAACACTTGAGCAGACCATTTTCCAGTTGGCCTGGGAGGTTTCACGTTTCTCCACGCTGTAGCATGTAATCTCACCACCACCATCCTCCTTTGGCTCATCCCAGGAAATGATGATACTCTGAGCCTTTATCTCATCAAAGCGAATAGGACCAACAGGAGCTGTGGGTGGTCCAAGAGTGATCACATTGATGTCGAAGTAGTTTTTGACCACTCTGTTGTCCAGAACTAAAGTGTACTGGCCAGCATTCTCCTTCTTGGCTCCTCTAACTGTGACTGCAGTCTTGTTGTCAGTGGTCCTAAAGCGAATCTTCTCGCTCTCCTTTAGTGGAAGGTTATCCTTCAGCCAGCTGATTACAGGTCTTGGTTTTCCCTTAAATGGTAACTCAATGTGGATGTTTTGCCCAATACGAACAGCCAGCTCTCCATTTGGATAATCACTGAGACTGGCTTCTGGAGGAATAATAAAATCTATCACAGGGATTGGACCAATCGGAGAGAAATCACTTCTTCCTTTCTCGTTCTTGGCAAATACTCTGAAATCCATGATGGCATTCTCCCTGAGTCCAGTCACCTCACATGTGCAACGTTTGCATGTTGCACCTAAACTCCAGTTGACTTCATCCTGGCTTCTCTTTTCAACTATGTACTCTGTGATGTGGCTGCCTCCATCATGGTCAGGTCGGGTCCACTGCAGTGTAACAGAGGTCTTTGTAGAGTCCAACATTACCAGGTTTTTAACAGCTCCAGGTGTCTCCGTTGCTCTGACAGCTTCAGTGGACTCACAGAAGTCACCCACACCAAACTCATTTTCAGCTGACACACGGAAGAAGTAAGCAATATCCTCTTCCAGGTCTGTCACCTTGTAAGATGTGTTGGGGCATTCTGCACTGATCACCTGATAGGCCTTCATGGTTGAGGCTTTCTTCTCAACAATGTAATTTGTGACAGGCGAGCCACCATCAACAAGAGGAGCCTCCCAGCTTAGGGTCAGCTTTCCTCTTGTTACGTTCTTGATAATTAGCTTCTGGCAGGATGATGGACTATCTAGAACCCTGAGGGAAACGGTGATTATCTTGGGTTCACCTACACCATTCTCTATCTCCAGCATGTACTTTCCACAGTCATCACGAGTGACCTTTGGAATAAGGAGTGTGGTGGATCTCTCAGTGCTGTTGATGGTGTAGCGGTTATCACCAGCCATGTTACGATCACCACGTCGCCACGTGACATTGGGAGCTGGTCGTCCTTTCAATGGGATAAACACTTCAACATCGCGGCCGGCTTTAGCTGTGTATTGAGTTGTCATAGGAACATCTAAGTCCAAATCAGCCTCCTCTGTTAAAGAGAAAAAAAATAGTACTAATAAATAAAATCAATTCTAAACCACTAGGAAAAAAAAACTATGTCCACAATTCATGATTTTTTTTAAGCCAAAATCATTTACAATATTTTTTTCTCAATTATAAATAAAATCCAAACCTAATATGTCTTTGGCTTGCACAGGCTGATACATCTTGATGTCCTCTCCTTTACCCTTGCTGTTCACAGCAGATACTCTGAAAAAGTAGTAAGTGGCAGGTTTCAAGTGGGACACCACATACTCACAACCCTTAACCTGTGGGTTGGTGATAACCCATTCTTTCTCTCCTGCATTCATCTGTTCCAGTAAGTAGTGTGTGATTTCACTGCCACCATCATAGACAGGCTTCTCCCAGCCAAGAGTGATGGAGGTCTTTGTGGAGTCAACCACACGGAGCTTTGAGGGCTCTCCAGGCAGATCTAGAGAGGCCAAATAAGGTGAATATTTTTAGTAGCTGCATTTAAACCCACCTTAGGTTATAAAGGTTAACATTCAGAAACAACATGAAATCTTCTGGCATACCAATGGGGTCATAGGCCCTGTAAAGATCAGAAGCATCAGAGTAGTTTCCTGCTCCAGCCTTGTTTACAGCACAAACTCTGAATTGGTACTCATTGTTTTCAGTTAAGTTGCTGACTTTCTGTCTGGTGTCTCTGATTGTTCCCTTCACCACCTGGAAAAAACAGTACATGGATAATAATAATAATAATAATAATAATAATAATAATAATAATAATAATAAAATAATAATAATAAAAATATCCAATGTAATTAATTGTTTGGCTTCTTATAAGCATGAAATTAGTAAATATTAATCTATAAACCAACCTTGAACCACTGAAGACTCTTCTTCTCTCTTTTCTCGAGGTAATAACCATCAATATCACTGCCTCCATCCAGTGCAGGTCTTTCCCAGATCACAGTCATTGTGGACTTGGTGATCATAGTAACCTTAGGCTTGGATGGTTCACTGGGAGGAACTGTATAAAATGAAAAAACACAGCTCACATAAGTCTGTTTGGTCTATTATACTGTGTTAAATGAGTAAAAATGTGCTGTGTTTTGTTACCGAATGGGTTCTTTGCAATAATGGGCTCAGACTCCAGAGGGTCTCCAATGCCATATTTGTTGACTCCACGGACTCTGAAGATGTACTCATTACCCTGGATGAGTCTGGGCACATTCACGATGCAGTCTGCAAGTTTCTCAGACACAATAGACCACATGACTCTGCTGGTCTCCCTCTTCTCTACGATGTAATGAGTTACCATGGCACCGCCCTCATCAGCAGGTGGAGACCACATGATGGTGATGTTGTCAGCCATCACTTTCTTAAACTGAATTTCACCAGCAGGAGGTCCTGGCTTGTCTGATAAAGAAACAAATATATACAAAAAATTACGTATACATCATCTCTTTCGATGCAAATATGTTGTAATAACATTATATGAATACCTTGAATGAGCAGCCTGACAATAGCACATGAAGATCCCAGAGAGTTCTTGACTTTAACCTCATACGTCCCCGAGTTCAGACGAGTAGTGTCCCTCATGAATATACCGGTGGACTCAAATGTGTGTTTGAAAGTGAGCTGAGCAGTAGGTTTGAGCTCTCGTCCATCCTTAAACCACTCGATTGTGGGGGTAGGTTTGGCTGAGATATTGAATTTAAGTTCCACATCTGAACCTGCGCTGTATTTGACCTCATTAAGATACTCCTGGGGAATTTCAATTTCTGGGGCACCTGATAGAAACAAAGATGTTTTTGTTGAATTTCTGATGTAGCTAGGTATCATCCATAAAGAAGAGCACAGTAGCAATTTGTACAGATAATCATAAACTTACTAGGTGTAACAACACAAAATTACAGTAAAAATACCCTATGAATTATATTGTATTTAACTGAAACAACTATAAGTAAATTCAGATTCAAAAATAATTCCTACCATAGGTGTCCACACAGGTGGCTGGTCCAGCTGTCATAGATGGGTTACTGACCGAACCAACTGCATTCTTGGCCATGACCCTGAATTCATATGTTTCATTCTGGGTAAGTCCAGCCACAGTGAAACGTGTATCTGTGATATTGGTGAGGTTAACTTTGGACCACTTAGGACTAACACCTTCTCTCCTCTCAATAATGTAACCAGTAATAGGGGATCCACCATCATAGTTGGGTTTCTCCCAGGCAAGGCTGATAGAGTTTTTGGTGATGTCACTGATTCTTAGGTTGATGGGTGGCTCTGCAGAAATGACCAGGGAAGATTAATTAACAGACTTTTTCACCATAATTTGATTATGTTTATCTTTAAAAATGTTTCACTTGGTACTCACCACAGGCATCTATAGCCAACACAGCATCTGAAGCCTTACTAAAATCACTGAGGCCAGCAGCATTCTCCGCTGCCACCTTAAACTCATAAATAAGTCCAGCATTAATGGTGGTGACCTTATAGTGTGTAGCACGGATCACCATTTTGTTAACTAGCTGCCACATGATGCTGTTCCTATCTTTCATCTGGAGATGGTAGCCAAACACATGGCTGCCTCCATCTGACTTGGGCTCCTTCCAGGCTAATGTGATGCTCTCTCTGGTTACAGCCGTAACTTCTGGAGTTGATGGAGCATCTGGAATAGCTGGTAGATAAAAGTCAAAGTTACAAGATTTGTGCATGTTCATTGTTAAACTTGAGTATTAAATGTTACATTTGTAAATGAAAGTTAAATAGAATCCTTACTGTATGGAAGGCTGACTATGACTGCTGGAGAGTCAATATGTTCACTTATTCCATATTTGTTCTCAGCCCTGATTCTGAACTGATACTCCAGGCCAGTGGTAAGTTTCATAACCTTTATGGTGCAACGAGCCACAGCAGATGAGACGTCAATCCAGTTTGCTGTAGTTGTTTCTCTCTTCTGGATGATATAGTTAGTGATGGGGCTGCCACCATCATATGCAGGTGGGAGCCATCTGAGGCTTGCACTGTCTTCTGTGACATCAAACAGTTCTACAGGTCCGAGTGGAACACTTGGGCGATCCAGAACCACAATATTGACAAAGGACTTGGTGGTTCCACTGGAGTTGGAGGCAGTTATATCATAGCGTCCAGAGTCTCCAGCAACGCTTTCACGCAAGATGATTTTGATACTGTCAGGAGTGACTTCAGAATTGAACCTCATTGTTGACTTAAGTACTACATTATCCTTGGAAAGAGTGACTTTGGGCAGGGGTCTGCCCGTCAGAGGAATTTCACATTTCAGAGTTGAGCCAGCTCTAACGTACACAGTGTTGTGGGGGAAGTCCTTCATGTTGATTTCGGGAGATTCTAGGGAAACATGAAGATCACAGGCTTTACAATGTCTTTTGATTTTTGACTAGACTATATCAAAACCAGTACAAGTAAAGGAAACAAGTTAGACCCAAAAATATTTTCTTCTGCGTCACAACAGTGAATTTGAATATGTATATATTTTGTAACTTACCCAGCTGGTCTTTGACTATAACAGGGGTGAACATTTCCTTAGCATCACTAAATCCAGCAAGGTTCTCAGCTTTGACCCTGAAGTAGTATTCAGCTTTCTCCCTTAGGCCAGACACAGTAAAGTGGATAAACCTGGTGACACCACATTTAACCCACTTCTCCTGACCCTTCTCCAGTGCTTCAACCAGGTATCCAGTAATTCTGCTGCCTCCATCATGTTCAGGTTTAGCCCATGCCAATGACACACTCTCCTTGGTGACATCAGTTACTCCAAGCTTTGGTGGTGGGCTTGGTTTTTCTGGAAAAAAGGGGACATCATTTGTTTCATTGACAAAGCTCTTATATTTTCTTGTGTGTAAATTTCTTTTGTGTAAACTACAGATAACATAACATAAATGGTTATACCTGTAATCTTTGTTCCCTCTTTGGTCTCAGCTGGAACACCAACACCATAGTCGTTCTCGCCTGTCACTCTGAAATAGTAAACTTCTCCTTCCTTTAGGTTTGACACCTTGTAAGTCAGTCTGTGGCATGTATCAGTCAACCTAGTCCAACCTTTTTTGCTTGCCTCTCGGAAATCAACAAGATAATTCTTTACTGGTCCTCCTCCTTCATTCTCTGGAGTGTCCCAAGTTACAGTAGCAGATGACTTAGTCACTTCCTTGACTTCCACATATGCAGGAGGTCCAGGCGAGTCAAGAACTCTAACATTGAGTGTCAGTGAGGAGGTTCCAGCAATGCTGGACAAAGTGACAGTGTATTTTCCAGAGTCATTGCGTGTTGCTTTCTCTAAAGTGATTGAGGTGAAGGTGTCTGTGGTGTCAATGACAGCACGTACTCTAAGATCAATATCAGGCTTTGTCCAACTAACAGTGGGAATAGGCTTGCCCCTGAAGGGTACTGTCATTGTAAATGAGCTGCCGTCTTTCACAATAAAAGTCTTCCTCATTTCATTGCTTATTTCAAAGACTGGCTCTTCTTCTTTTTCTTTAGCAGTCTGTTTGTCTGATTCAGGACTAGGCTCACTTGCTCCAATTTTGTTAATGGATCTGACAACAAATACATATTCAGCTCCTGGAGTCAGTCCCACCACTGTAAACTCTGTATTCTTGATGTTCTGGACTCCAACGAACCATTCATCATCTAATGACTTTCTGTATTCTACTCGGTAACCAGTTACAGGTGCTCCACCGTCAAACAATGGTTTATTCCATGCTAGTGTTACTGTGGTCTTTGTTGAGTCAATGATCCTGGGCTTAGCAGGAGGTGAGGGGAGGAACTGTGGGTCTTCTGCCTTGGTGAGTGGGCAAGGGGTGCTAGGTGCACTAAGTCCAGCAGCATTCTCTGCAAACACTCTATACTCATATTCACTTCCCTCACGAAGATTGGAAGCTTTGACTCTGAGGTCATAGACAGGTTTCTTATTGACACGGCACCAGCGGAGCCCAGTCTTCTCTCGCTTTTCTATTACATAGCCACAGATACTGCTGCCACCATCAGAAACTGGTCTTTCCCAACAGATTGTCATGGCCTCACTAGTGACTGATGTGACCTGGACATTAGTGGGGGCTGCAGCTACAGTGAATGGATCCAAAGCTTTTACTGCCTCACTCTCCAGAGCCTCACCATCTCCATATTTGTTAACTCCTCTGACCCTGAAAATGTACTCATTTCCTTTGAGCAGCTTAGTAACTTTGCAGGTAGTTGCCTTCATATCACCATAAACAAGTGTCCAAGCAAGGCGGCTTGTCTCACGTTTCTCCACTATATAGTGCATGATTTCAGCTCCTCCATTCTCTTGAGGTGGACCCCATGTTATAGTGCACTTCTCTGCTGTAATACCAGACACTGCTAAAGGTCCTGAAGCTGGTCCAGGCCTGTCCAAAACCTTACAGTTGATAGCAACAGACCTCGTTCCAGCTACATTGTGCAAAGTCAAGACATACTGTCCAGAATCCCTCCTGATGGCATCTCTGACAATCAGAGTGGTGGTAAAGTTTGTGGAAGTGATTTCACACCTGGCCTTGGCCTCAATATCTTTTCCATCCTTAGACCATGAAACCACTGGGATTGGACGACCTGTAATTTCAGCATCAATTCTAATTATCTCTCCAGCCTTAATGACAACTAATTGCCTGAATTTATCCTCTAAGATGATGGTTGGAGGGTCTACATCATCTTTGATGGTGATAGGACCAGTGCATTCTGAAGGGGCACTCAACATCTCTGCAGAATTCTTTGCAATAACATGGAAGTCATATTGTGCATCTTCTGTAAGACCTGTGACATCAAAGTAAGTCTCCTGTAGATTGGTGAAGTTACACTTTAGCCAGCGACCATTAGGGAGCTCTTTGCGCTCCACTATGTATCCAACAATTTTCACTCCACCATCATATTCAGGTGGGTCCCAGAAGAGAGAAACAGAGTTTCTCGTAATATTTGTGACTTTAAGGTTATGTGGAGATTCACATGGGTCCCTGGCTGCAACTGGTTCACAAGATTTAGTGCATGGACCAATGCCAGCAATATTCTCAGCATAGACTCTAAACTGGTATGACAGGCCTTCTTCAATGCCTGTCATCTTAAATTGGTTTTCAGTCAGCAGACCTCTACTGACTTTGGTCCACAAAATGCTGCTTTGGTCTTTGGATTCAATGTGATAACCAATGACAGGGCTTCCACCATCACTGGCAGGTCTGCCCCATACTACAAGCATGCCAGTCTTGGTGGCATGGGCAACATGAAGATTGGTTGGAGGGCCAGGAGGCTCAAATGGATATTGTGCAACAACAGGAGCAGAATCAATTGCTGGACTCTTGCCATAACGGTTCTCAGCTGCAATGCGGAACTGATACTCTGTGCCCTGAGTGAGACGGGAAACCTTAATGGATGTCCTGGCTACTGTAGCTGAGACAATTTGCCATGTGGTAGAGGTAGTGTCTCTCTTCTCCACAACATAGTTGTTAATCTGGCACCCACCATCATAGGTTGGAGCATCCCAGGACAGAGAGATAAAGTCAGCACTCACCTCCTCTACCCTAATGTTGCTGGGTGGGCCTGGTTTATCCAGAATTATTACAGAAATTTCAGCTGTCTTTGTGCCAATTGAATTAGCCAAAGTGATTTCATATTTTCCAACATCATCTTTGATGGCATTTTTGATTATGATCTTTGATGAGCTCTTTGAATTCAAAACATTTACCCTAGTAGTCTGCTTTAGTGCACTGCCATCCTTCTTCCAGGACACCTCAGGTTGAGGTCTGCCTTTGAAAGGAACATCAATCTTCAAGTCATCTCCTGCTTTTACACTGTATGTATGGAAAAGCAAGTTGATGGTGGGCTCCATTGTGATGTCTTTTACTAGCACAGGTGTAGCCAAAGGTTTGGGATCACTCCTACCCTTATCATTCACAGCAGTTACTCTGAAGGAGTATTCCTCACCAGTAGTAAGTCCCTCAAGAGTAGCTTCTAGTGCTTTGGCGTCACTGCACACTGTCCATTTTTCATCTCCCTTAGGCTGCATCTCCACTATGTAGCTTGTAATTTTGCTGCCACCATCATGATCTGGTTTTTCCCATGAAAGGGTGACAGTGTGACGAGTCACATCAACCAAAGTTATTTTGCCAGGGGGCAAAGGTGCCTCTGAAACTTTGACTTGATCTGTTGTAGCAGACAGACCAACTCCTAGCTCATTTACAGCCAACACGCGGAAAAAGTATCTACCTCCCTCTTGCAGGTCAGAAATAATGTATGAGTTTCTTACACAATTGGTGCTAACACTGGTGAAAGCCATTCGCTTCTGCTCTCTCTTCTCCACAATATAGTGTGATATCTTTGCTCCACCATCAATCAGAGGAGGCTCCCAGGAAAGAGAGACAGAATGTCTCTTTACATCCTTAACTTGTAGGTTTGTTGGAGCACTGGGTGAATCCAAAACTCTTACATTGATAAAAGCTGATTTAGAGCCACTAAGGTTCTCAAGGGTTAGTACATATTTGCCAGTGTCAAATCTGTCAACATTTTCAATCACAAGCATTGTGTATGAGCTTGTGACTTCAATCTGAGCACGCTCATTTAGAGTGCCATCAGCCTTTGACCACTTGACCTCAGGCTCAGGTTTTCCTCTGATAGTCACAAAAAGACGTAGTGTTGCAGTGGCACGAACATTGACCATCTTTCTTAGGTCAGCATCTAGATCAATTTCAGGAGCCTGCAACTTCTCTGCCGCAATCACAGACCCTGGGAGGTCCACATGATCCCCTACTCCCTCACAGTTCATGGCACATACGCGGAAATTGTATTCTGCATTCTCTTTTAACTTCTTTACAGTGTAGTGAGTGTCTTGGACACCAGTATGAGGTGTGCAAACAATCCATTCATCATCTAATGCCTCCTTCATTTCAACAACATACCCAGTAATCTGTGCTCCACCATCATAGATAGGTCTTGACCAGGAAAGGGAGACTGTAGTACTGGAATGGTCAGTGACTTTAGGGTTATTTGGAGGTCCTGGTGGATAAGTGGCATCGCATGCTTTGATGTACTGTGTCGGTGTGCTAGGCTTTCCAACACCAGCAGCGTTTTCAGCTGAGACTCGGAACTCATAGGAATGGCCCTCTGTGAGACCAGCACACCTAAATCTCAAGTCAGTCAGTCTCTTCTTGTTGCACTTAGTCCACCTGACGCCATCCTTATCACGTTTTTCAAGTACATATCCTTCAATCTCAGCTCCTCCATTATTCTCTGGCCTCTCCCAAGTAAGCACAATGGAATCCCTAGTAATAGCACTGGCTTCAGGAGTGGAGGGTGCACTGGGAGTGGAGAAAGGATTACGAGCCACAACAGGCTCAGATTCTAAAGGTTCACCAACTCCATATTTATTCACAGCAGTAACTCTGAAGATGTATTCGTTTCCAGGGAGCAGTTTTGTAATTTTGTAGCTGATTGCCTGGATCTTTGGCTCAACCATGGTCCATGACAAACGACTGGTTTCCCTCTTTTCAATGATATAGTGAGAGATGCTAGCTCCACCATCGTGTGAAGGATGGCTCCAGTGCAGATAACATTTTTCAGCTGTCACTCCTTTCACTTCTAATGGTCCATCTGGAGGACCAGGTCTGTCCAAAACCTTTACATTAACTGGGATCATTTTGACTCCACCCACATTAACAAGTTTGAGAACAAAGTGGCCACCATCAACTCGTATGCAGTCCTTAACTGTCAGGATGGTGCGGGTAAGTGTGGTCTTGATTTCCATTCTTGGGGTAGCTTTGTCAATTTCCTTTCCATCCTTTAACCATGTGACCTCAGGCAGAGGCTTACCAGTGTAATCAGCATCAATGATAAATGTTTCACCAGCATGAACAACTGTGATATCTTTGAACTTAGAATCCATGGTGGCATCTGGAGCCTCAATTTCATCTTTAGCTGTTATTTCTCCTGTGCTTTCAGATGGGCGACTAGAAATACCAGCAGCATTCCTAGCAATGATTCTAAACTCATAAACACAATCCTCAGTGAGACCAGTAAGAGTGTATTGGGTATCAATGATGCTGGTGAAGCTTGCTTTCATCCAGCGTTTATCTGGGTGCTTCCTCCTCTCAATCAAATACCCAGTGATTGCACTGCCTCCATCGTACTGGGGTCTGGTCCATTGAAGTGTGATATGGTTTCTGGTGATTTCAATAGCCTCAGGAGTGCCTGGTGGGTCACATGGATCCCTGGCTACTGTGCTCTCTGAGACCTTGCTCGCTGGGCTGAGGCCAGCAATGTTCTCAGCATAAACTCTAAATTCATACTCGATACCCTCTTCCAATTCTGTGGTTTTGAATCGTGCATCTGGAATAAGAAGCTTGTTTAGTTTGACCCATAAAAGACTGTTCTTCTCCTTTCTCTCCAGGTGATAGCCTAGAATTGGGCTACCCCCATTGTTAGTGGGGGGTTTCCATTCAACAACCATGCTCTCTTTGGTTGCAGATGTAACTACTGGTATTCCAGGGGCAGCAGGCTCACTGAATGGATACTTGGCAACCACAGCAGGAGAGACAATAGCTGAACTCTTTCCATATCTATTCTCAGCTGAAACTCTAAATTGATATTCAGTGCCAGTCTTCAAATTGCTGACTTTTATGGTTGTTCTGGCTATTGTAGCAGAAACAATTTGCCACACAGTAGTAGTGGTGTCTCTCTTCTCTACGATGTAGTTGTTGATCTGACAACCTCCAGTATACTCTGGTGGTTCCCAGGACAGAGTAGCAAAATCAGAACTCACTTCATCAATCTTCACGGGGCCTGTAGGAGGCCCAGGTTTGTCAAGAATGATAACGGTAATCTCCTCTGTAGCTGTCCCAATGCTGCTGGCTGCTGTAATAGTGTACTTGCCAGAATCTTCTTTATTGGCATCTTTGATTACCAACTTTGTAGATAATGGTGTGCTTGATACATTTATTCTAGTTGTCTCTTTAAGAAGTTGTCCTTCCTTTTTCCATTCAACCTTTGGAACAGGACGTCCAAGTACTGGAATCTCAATTTTCAGATCCTCGCCTTGTTGTAAACTGTAAGTATTGAACCTCATCTTGAATCCAGGCTCAACAGTAACATCTTTAGCAGTAACTGCTGCAGCCAGAGGCCTTGGGTCACTCTTTCCTTTTTCATTGAAGGCTGATACTCTAAAAAGGTACTCATGTCCTGCACTTAGACCGGTAACAGTACCGTCACAGGTCTTAGTTGTGGCAGCCACAAACCATTCTTCTGACCCCACAGGCTGCATCTCAATGTAATATCCAATGATCCTGCTGCCTCCATCATGGACTGGTTTCTCCCAGGAGAGTGAGGCTGTGGTTTTTGTGACTTCAGTCAAATTAACTTTACCCACAGATAAAGGTGGCTCAGATGTTTTAACAGATTCTTTTGTTTCAACTGGCTGTCCAACACCAAATTCATTTTCTGCTAAGACTCTAAAGTAATAAATTGTTCCCTCAGTAAGACCTGTGATACGATAACTTGTCTTTGTACATTTATTGTCTACATTAGAGTACACCTTCCTGGTTGACTCACGCTTCTCAACCAAGTAATTCTTTATTCTTGAGCCACCATCAATTACAGGGGGTTCCCAAGTCAAAGTGACACTCTCCCTCTTTATGTCTTTAACTTTAAGATTTAATGGAGCCCCTGGAGTGTCCAGAACTTTAACAGAGACAAAAGCTGATTTACTACCAGCACTGTTTGCTACATTGAGGATGTATTTTCCAGCATCATATTTATCACAAATATCAATAGAGAGCTGTGTGAAATGTTCAGCAGTCTCAATTTGTGCTTTACTGGGCAGCTCACCATCTTCTTTAGCCCAGCTTACATCAGGAGTGGGACGACCCTTAAAGGGAACGCAGATTCTCATTGAGCCTCCTGCACGAACAACTATTCCCTTCCTGAGCTCTGAATTCAAAATCATCTCTGGGGGGTCAATTTTATCCACAGGGATTACAACTCCCAGAATTTCTGTGGGCTCACCAACACCAATTTTATTCATAGCGCAGACACGCACCTTGTATTCTTGATGTTCTATCAGGTTTTTGATGGTAAACTTGGTAAGATTCACTCCAGTGGGTGGTGTGCAAATAGTCCATTCCTCCTCTTCTGCCTTGGTTATTTCAACAGCATATCCTTGAATTTCACAACCCCCATCATATATAGGCCTGTGCCAAGCTAAGCTGATTGAGTCTTTTGTTGTGTCAACTACATGGGCATTAGTGGGAATGCCTGGTTCAAAAGTAGGGTCACAGGCTTTGAGATATGGTGTAGGTGGGCTTGGCTGGCCCACTCCAGCTGCATTTTCAGCAGATACCCTGAACTCATAATCATGATCTTCAGTGAGACCTGTTACTCTGAAACGCAAATCAGTCACTCTACGTTTATTGCACTTGGTCCATCTCACTCCAGCTCTGTCTCTTTTTTCAATAATGTAACCAGCAATGTCACTTCCTCCTGTAGACTGTGGGCGGTTCCAGCAAACAGTCATTGAATCCCTAGTAATATTAGTGATTTCTAGTTCACAAGGTGAACCAGGAGGAACAAATGGATTTCTCATGATAACTGGGTCAGATTCCAGAGGTTCTCCTACTCCATACTTGTTGACAGCCAAAACTCTGAAAATGTACTCATTGCCTTTCAATAGTTTGGTTACCTTGAACATTGTAGCTCCACAATCACTGGAGACCACAGTCCAAGCCAAGCGGCTAGTTTCTCTCTTTTGAATGATGTAGTGAGAAATGCTAGCTCCTCCATCATGCCTGGGTGGCAGCCATGACAGTGAGCATTTCTCTTCAGTAACATTACTGACTGTGAGGGGTCCTTCGGATGGGCCTGGTCTATCAAGAATCTTCACAGTGAACGGGACAGTCTTAGTTCCTGCAACATTTGTCAGAACCAAAGTATACTGTCCACCATCCACTCTGATGGAGTCCTTTACTACAAGTAATGCTTTAAAATCAGTGTTTTTGATTTCAGCTCTTGCTGAGTTTTCAACTTCAACACTTCCTTTGAACCACTGGGCTGTTGGGATGGGCTTTCCTTCTACACTAGCCTCCAGACTGAAAGTCTCTCCAGCATTAAGGACAATAGTCTGATTGTATATAGGATCAGTTTCACACTTGGGTGGCTCAACTTCATCCTTAGCTGTTATGGATCCTGTGCTCTCAGAGGGCTTGCTGACAGCACCAGCGGCATTCCTTGCAATCACTCTGAAGTCATATTTACTGTCTTCTGTAAGGCCAGAAATTGTAAATTCATTTTCAATAATGTTTGTGAAACTAGCCTTCATCCATTTTCCCTCTGGAAGGTCACGCTTCTCTATTAAATAGCCAGTTACAATGCTTCCACCATCATATTGCGGGGGTGTCCATCTCAGCATCACCGAATGTCTGGTTACAATTACAGCCTCTGGACAGCCAGGAGGATCACATGGGTCACGGGCTACGTAAACCTCAGAGACTTTGCTGCATTTTCCAATGCCAACTATATTCTCAGCATATACTCTATACTCATACTCAATGCCCTCCTCAAGGGGAGTAGACTTGAATTTACAATCTTGAATGAGCATTTTGTTGATCTTTGTCCACAGGATACTATTCTTCTCTTTCCTCTCCAAATGATAACCCAAAATGGCACTGCCTCCATCAGATGGAGGTTTATGCCACTCGACCACCATGTAATCTTTAGTGTATGATGAAACAAATGGTGTTCCTGGTGGTCCAGGTTCTTGGAATGGATATTGTGCTAGAACAGGCACTGAATCAATTGCGTAACTCTTTCCATATCTGTTTTCAGCAAAGATTCTAAACTGGTATTCACCACCAGTCTTGAGATTGGCAACCTTTAAAGTTGTTCTAGCCACAGTGGCAGACACAACAACCCAATTAGTTGTAGTTGTGTCTCTCTTTTCCACTACGTAGTTGGAGATTGGACAGCCACCTGTGTATGAGGGAGGTTCCCAATTAAGAGTGGCACTCTCAGCACTAACATCATCAATCTTGATTGGACCTGTTGGTGGTCCTGGTTTATCCAGGGTGATAACTTCAATAGTGGCATCCTTGGAACCCAAGGTATTAGCAATAGTCACAGTGTACATACCACCATCCTCTCTGGTGGCATCCTTTATGGTTAGAGTGGTGTGATGTGCTGAGTCACTGACATTAACTCTGATAGTCTGCTTAAGTGCCACTCCATCCTTAGTCCAGGTAATGGTTGGTTTTGGATGACCAGCAACTGGAACCTCTATCTTGAGGTCATTTCCCACCTGCACACTGTAGGAACTTGATTTGGGTCTCACAGAAGGCTCAATGATTAGGTCCTTGGCTACAACGGATTGAGCCAATTGTCTTGGGTCACTTTTACCTTTCTCATTTACAGCAACAACTCTGAACTGATATTCCTCTCCCTTGAGAAGGTTGCTCACTACTGTCTCCAGGCCTTTTACACTAGCACACACTGTCCATGCCTCACTGTCCTTAGGAGCCATTTCAATTTCATAATAACTTATCCTACTACCACCATCATGTTCAGATTTCTCCCACCTCAGAGTAACAGTACTGTGAGTGACATCAAGAACACTAACCTTACCAGGTGGCTGAGGCTTCTCAGATATTTTAATTGGCTCCATAGTTTTAGCTTGGAGACCCACACCATATTCATTCTCTGCCAAGACCCTAAAGAAGAAGATTCCACCCTCTGGAAGAGGTTCAACTTTCCATGACATCTTGTTACATGTTGTAATGGTAGTATAAACCTTTCTTGTGCTTTCACGCTTCTCAACAATATAATGCTTAATCTTTGAACCACCATCCAGAAGTGGAGGTTCCCATGAAAGAGTAACAGAGTTCTTAGTAATCTCTTTAACTGTTAAGTTAGTTGGTGGACTAGGAGAATCCAGGACTCTGACACTGATGTACACTGATTTAACTCCACTGGCATTCTCTGCAGTCAGTGTGTACTTTCCACTGTCAAATCGGTCAACATTCTCAATGGTAAGTGAAGCATAGCTTCCTGTGTTGTCAATTTGGGCCGTCTCTTTAATCTCACCTTCAACCTTTCCCCATTTCAGCTCAGGAGCTGGCCGCCCTTTCACAGGTACAAACAACCTGAGTGTGCAAGCTGATCTGATGTTGATCATTTTTCTCATATCAGCATCTAATTCAAGGTCAGGAGCCTCAAGCTTCTCTTCAAGAAGGATTTTACCAGGCACATCAGCATGTTCACCAACACCAATTTTGTTGATTGCACAAACTCTAAACTGGTACTCATGCTTTTCCAGAAGCTTTTTCACTGTGAATTTAGTGTTTGTTATTCCAGTGGGTGGAGTGCACATAAACCACTCATCAGCTGCTACATCATATGCTTCAACAATGTAAGCCTTGATCTCACTTCCACCATCATATATGGGTTTACCCCATGTAAGAGATACAGTAGACCTAGAGGTGTCTACTATCTTGGGGTTGTTGGGAGGGCCTGGTTTGAAAACAGGATCCAGTGCTTTGTAGTATATTGTTGGTGTGCTAGGTGTACCAATTCCAGCAGCATTCTCAGCAGCTACTCTGAATTCATAGCTATGGTTTTCTATGAGTCCTGTCACTCTGAAACGCAACTCTGTCACACTGCGCTTGTTGCACCTTGTCCATCTCACACCATCCTTATCACGTTTCTCAATGACATATCCCTGAATGGAATTACCACCATCATTATTTGGTCTCTCCCAGGTTACCACCATAGAGTCCTTAGTAATTGAAGAAACATCTACGTCAGTTGGTGGACTTGGTGTGACAAATGGATTTTTGGCAATCATTGGCTCAGATTCCAAAGGCTCACCAATGCCATATTTGTTGACAGGAATCACTCTGAAGATGTATTCATTACCAGGAAGAAGTTTGGTGATTTTTAGATTTAGGGTCTGAACCTTTTGCTCAACTACAGTCCATACCAGCCTGCTGGTTTCCCTTCTCTCAACAATATAATAGGAGATATCACTACCTCCATCTTGCAAGGGAGGTTTCCAGGAAATTGAGCATTTCTCACTAGTGACACCATAAATAGAGATAGGGCCCTCAGGTGGACCTGGTCTGTCCAATACCTTGACATTAATGTTAATAGCTTTTTCTCCACCAACATTCTTTACCAGCAATGTGTACTGTCCTCCATCAACACGAATAGCTTCCTTAACAGTTAGACAAGCTGAAAAATCGGTATTATGGATTTCTAAACGAGCTGCTTCTGCAATCTCAGTGCCTTCTTTCAGCCAGTGTACACTGGGCACAGGCTTACCATAAATAGCAGCCTCAAGTTTAAATGTCTCTCCGGCATTTACAACCACAACCTGGGAGTATTTAGCTTCCAGGTCAATTTTTGGTGGATCAATCTCATCCTTGGCAGTGATGGATCCAGAAGAATCAGATGGTTGGCTAAAGACACCAGCTGCATTTTTGGCAATGACACGGAATTCATAAGTTTGATCCTCAGTAAGTCCTGTGACAACAAATTCAGTTTCAATAACGTTGGCAAAACTGGCCTTCATCCAACGCCCACTTGCCTCCTTTTTCTCAACAACATAACCAGTGATTTTGATGCCACCATCAAATTCAGGTTTGGTCCATCTCAGTGTCACTTGGCTTCTTGTTACAATGACAGCCTCTGGTTTTCCGGGTCTGTCACAAGGATCCCTTGCTACTTGGATTTCACTCACCTTGCTAGGTTTGCTGAGGCCAACAATATTCTCAGCATACACTCTAAACTCATATTCAATGCCCTCTTCAAGTCCAGCCACTTTAAATCTGGTCTCTGGGATTATCTGCTTGTTTTGTTTCACCCAGAGAATGCTGTTTCTCTCTTTAAGTTCTAAGTGGTAGCCCAGAATTTTGCTTCCACCGTCATTGCTGGGATTTTCCCACATAACAGTCATGGTCTCCTTGGTGGCTGACTTTACAACAACAGATCGTGGTGAACTGGGCACCTCAAATGGATACTGAGCAACAATGCTATCAGAAATGAGAAAAGATGACTTGCCATATCTATTTTCTGCAGCAATTCTAAATTGATACTCTGAACCAGTCTTCAGACGAGCCGCTTTGATGGTTGTTCTAGCTACAGTAGCAGACACAATCTGCCAGTTTGTAGTTGAGGTATCTCTCTTCTCTACAATATAATTGTTGATTGAGCAACCTCCATCATATTGTGGTGGATCCCAAGACAAGACAACACTGTCTGCTGTGACCTCATCCAGCTTGATCGGGCCAGTTGGAGGACCAGGTTTGTCCAAGACAACAACACTGATATCTGTTGTAGCCTCCCCAGCTGTATTGTTTAGTTTTATAGTATATTTGCCCACATCATCTCTGCAAGCCTCCTTAATGATAAGAAGAAGATTTTTGTCTGTGGCTTCAGCATTAACTCTTGTTGTTTCTTTGAGAATGACATCGTCCTTCAGCCAAGTTGCTGTAGCCTTAGGACAAGCAACATATGGTACATCAATCTTAAGATCTTCCCCTGCCAGCACACTGAATGTGCTGAAAATCACTTTGAAAGCTGGTGGTATTACTAAATCTTTAGCCACCACAGGTACATTGAGAGGCCGGGGGTCACTAACACCCTTTTCATTGAATGCAGAGATTCGGAACATATATTCCTCTCCTTGTGTAAGTCCAGTAACCTGGGCCTCGTTTGCCTTTACCACCGTCACTTGTGTCCATTTCTCACTTCCTTTACATTGCATCTCAACATTATAGCCTGTAATTCTGCTTCCTCCATCATGGTCTGGTTTTTCCCAAGTTAGTGTGACACTTGTTCCGGTAACTTCACAGAGAGATACTTTGCCTGGTGGCAGAGGCTTTTCTGATGCCTTAATTGGTTCAATGGTTTCAACTGGGAGACCAATACCAAATTCGTTTTCAGCAACTATTCTAAAGAAGTATAATTTTCCTTCTTCCAGGTCTCCCACTTTCCAACTAGACTTATGGCAGCTGGCACATACAGTTGAGTAGGCTTTCCTGGTTGACTCCCGCTTCTCCACAATGTAGCTGCGGACTCTGGAGCCCCCATCTATGAGAGGTGCATCCCAAACCAGGGAAACTGAATCTTTTGTGACCTCCTTGACAATGAGATTCTGAGGTGGTCCAGGAGTATCTAGTACTCTAACATTAACAAAAGCTGTTTTACTTCCTGAGGCATTCTCTACTGTCACCAAGTATTTACCTCCATCAAACCTGTCAACATTGTCTATCTGAAGAGTTGTGAATGATGGGGTAATTTCAATGATAGCCTTGTCCAGGGATTCTCCATGCTCTCTTGACCATTTTACTTCTGGTGCTGGCCTTCCCTTGATGGGGACAAAAAGTCTGAGTGTGCTACAGGCTCTGATGGAAACAACTTTACGTAGCTCTGCTCCAAGTTCAATTTCAGGCGGAATTAATCTGTCTTCAGCCTTAGGGTTTCCAGGTACAGCAGCAGGTTCTCCCACCCCTTCAGAATTTGTTGCACAGATGTTGATTTTATACTCCTGGTTTTCTTTCAGACTAGTAATGGTAAAAGATGTGGCTGTCCATCCTTTCTTCGGAGTATGGATTGTCCACTCATCCTCCTCAGGCAGGCAAGTCTCCACAATATAACCAGTGATTTCAGAACCACCATCATAAACAGGTTTATTCCAGGCAACAGTAATGGATGATTTAGAGGTGTCAAGCACTCTTGGGTTTCCTGGAGGTCCAGGCTGAAAGATTGTGTCAACAGCCTTGTAGAATGGACTAGAAGGGCTGGGCTGACTGAGACCAGCATTATTTTCAGCAAAAATCCTAAATTCATACTCGTGACCTTGTGTGAGACCAGAGACCTTGAATCGTAAATCTGTCACAGTCCTCTTGTTACATTTCACCCAACGTAGACCTGTCTTATCCCTTCTTTCAATTATATATGTATTTATTCTAGAGCCTCCATCATGTTCAGGACGCTCCCAGCAAACAACCATTGAGTCTTTGGTGATAGTTGTGACCTCAGGCTGCGTTGGTGGGTCACTGGGACCATATGGGTTGACACAAGTCACAGGCTCTGATTCCAAGGGTTCACCTACGCCATACTTATTGACAGCCATTACTCTGAAAATATACTCATTTCCTTTAAGAAGCTTTGTGACCTTAAACCTGTTTGCTTGAAGGTCTGTGGCCACATTTGTCCATGCCAATCTACTGGTCTCACGCCTCTGTATGATGAAGTATTCAATTTTGGCACCACCATCATGTGTTGGATGAAGCCAATTAAGCACACATTTTTCTGCAGCAACATCTGTAACTGAAAGGGAATCTGGTGGTCCAGGTCTGTCGAGTACTTTAACATTAAAAGTGAACTTTGCAAATCCACCAGGATTGCTTGCAGTCAGGGTAAAAGCACCACCATCTCTCCTAAGAGAATCTTTGCTGATTAAGGTTGTGTGGAAGTCAGATGTCTTTATTTCTATTTTAGCTGTGTCCTCCAGCTCCTTTCCTTCCTTGGTCCACACTAGAGAAGGAATTGGCCTGCCGGTTACACTGGCTTCCAATCTGAATGTTTCTCCTGCCATTACTACAACGTTACTGCTATATGATGCATCAATATCAAGCCTGGGTTCTTCAATGTCATCTCTGCATGTGATGGCTTCTGATGGCTGTGATGGAGCACTAACAGCACCAGCTGAGTTTCGAGCAAGCACACGGAACTCATAAGTTGCATCTTCAGTCAGACCACTGACTGTGAACATGGTTTCTAGAATGTTGTTGAAATTTGTTTTAAGCCAGCGTCCATTAGGCATCTCCTTCCTCTCCACTGTGTATCCCGCAATAGAAAATCCTCCATCACCTTCTGGTTTGGTCCATGACAATGTCACCTCATGTCTGGTGATATTCAATGCCACAGGCCTACCTGGTGGGTCAACGGGGTCCAAAGCATACGTAGCCTCACAGGGTTTGCTAGGTTTGCTGAGACCAGCCATGTTTTCAGCAATAACACGGTGTTCATATGCAATGCCATCAACAAGGCCTGATGATTTAAAAATGTTTCCAACAACAAGAGCTTTGCTGATCCTCTGCCACAGGATACTGTTTTTTTCTTTTCTGTCCACATGATATCCAAGAATAGGACTGCCTCCATCAGAAGATGGCTCATTCCAACTAAGAGTCATTGAATCTTTGTTGAAAGCTGTAACTACAGGAATGCCAGGCTGACCTGGCACATCAAATGGATAGGCAGCTAACACTGGTTCAGACAGAACACATGGTCCAACGCCATATCTGTTCTGAGCCTTGATACGGAACTGATACTGGGTTCCAGTATTGAGTCGTGCTGCTTTGAATGTGGTGCGAATAACTGTAGCTGCCAACTCCACCCATGAAGTACCTGTAGTCTCACGCATTTCAACAATATAATTATTTATAGGAACACCTCCATCATTCTCTGGTGGTTCCCAGGACATGATAACATAATCACACGAGACATCATCCAGCTTGACAGGACCAGTAGGAGGACCTGGAATGTCATGGACCAGGACTGTGATGGTTTCTGTCAGTGTGCCCAGGATATTCTTTCCAGTTATGGAATACTGGCCTTCATCAGTTCTTTTGATCTCACTGATGTTTAGGATTGTTGATGTTGCTGTGGTTTCAGTGTTGATTCTTTGTGTTTCCTTAAGTGCCATGTCTCCTTTCTTCCATGACACAACAGGCCTGGGTTTTCCCAGCACTGGAATCTCCACCTTAACACGGTCCCCTGCTTTGGCAATTACGGTTTTCTGGTAGACTCCTCTCAGGTCAAAAGATGGAGCAGAAGTTTGTTCTTTAATCACAGCTGGCCGGCTCTCACGAGGATCACTCCTGCCTGATGCATTGACAGCCATTATACGGAAGGTGTATTCAGCACCCTCAATCAGATCTGTCACAGTATAATCTAGAGCCTTAATGGTGGTTATGTGGACCCATTGATCAGTGTCTTTCTTTTGAGCCTCAATGACATATCCTGTAATCAAGCTACCGCCATCATGAAGAGGCTTGGTCCATGCAAGGCTTGCGCTGTCATTGGTCAAATCAGTAACGTACAAGTTATCTGGTGCAGAGGGGGCCTGAGATACTCTTATGGGCTCAGGGGTTTCAGCAGGTTCACCTACACCAAGGTCATTTTCAGCAGAAACACGGAAGTAGTAGTAAGCTCCCTCCTCGAGGTCTTGAAATTTAAAAGAGCACTTTTGCCATGTGGTGCTAAGCACTGTATAAGCCTTCTTTGTAGCATCTCTCTTTTCAATGATATAGTTATGAATCTTTGACCCTCCATCAATAATAGGGATTTCCCACTGGAGAGTTATGCTGTTTTTAGTGATCTCTCTAGGTTTAAGGTTGACTGGAGGTCCAGGTGTGTCCAGAACTTTCACGTTGACAAAGCCTGACTTCTTACCAGCAACATTCTCCAAAGAGAGATGGTATTTTCCTGCGTCATACCTAGTGCAGTCAGGAATAACCAGCAGAGTGTAAGACTCTGTTGTATCAATGTGTGCACGTGCTTTCAGATTGGTATTTTCTTTGCTCCAAGTGACTTCAGGAACAGGACTGCCCTTGATAGGAACAAATAGACGAATTGAAGCACGGCATCTGACAACCAGAGTTTTTCTGAGCTCTGCATCCAACTCAAAGTCTGGCATTGTTTCCTGGTAAACTAGTTCAGTCACTTTCTCGACCTCTGCAGGCTCACCGACTCCCTCAGAGTTTACAGCACTAACTCTGAAGTGGTATTTGCCTCCTTTTTGAAGTTTACCAATGACATATTCAGTAACTTTAACTGGATATTGTGTCTCTGTCTCCCAGTCATCATGACCCTCCTTTTTATACTCAACAATGTAACCTTCTACTTCAAGACCACCATCATAATGAGGACGGCCCCAAGCAAAGGCTGCTGTAGTTTTTGTGGTGTCTGTAATTCTAGGGTTGGATGGAGGACCAGGTGGATCTGAAAAAAAAAGTAAAAAAGTAAAAAAAAGAGGTTAGTAAAGTTAATTAAAGCATTTTCAGAAGGAATTCTAAATTCTTATATAAATAGTTTGATAATTCTTGCTTGCTTTAAAGGTTGGTTGCAAAGTCTTCTTTACTTACATACAATATCCTTGGTCATGACAGGGCGTGATGGCTCACTTGGTTGCCCAAATCCAGCTTTATTCTCAGCAGTGACTCTAAACTCGTACTCTACTCCCTCACTCAGACCTTGCACCTTGAAGCGAAGGTCAGGAACTGTCCTCTTGCAGGCTCTCACCCATCTCATTCCTCTCCTTTCTTTCCTTTCTACACAATATCCTCTAATGTCACTTCCTCCATCCTTTACAGGTCTCTTCCATGAAATGGTAACAGCATTCCGACTGACATTATCTACCTCTGGAGCTGAGGGTGGACCTGGTGGACCTGAGGGAAAAAAAATTGCCATGAAAAAAGATATATATATATTTCTAACATTTCAATGTCAGTATTTTTTAACTTTATTCCTAAACAAGGTAAACTTACCAAAGCTGTCAGCCATTTTGACGGGACCAGACAGGCTAGAGTCTCCTGTGCCATACTGGTTTATAGCGCATACTCTAAAGATGTACTCATTTCCCTTGATCAGTTTGCTGGCTACATGCCTGCAGTCCACAATATTTTCCGCAACTTTGGTCCACTGCAAGCGGCTAGTCTCTCTCTTCTCAAGGATGTAGGACTTAATAGAGGAGCCTCCATCCTCTTCAGGTGGAAGCCAGGTCAGGGTACACTTCTCAGCTGAAATGTTACTGACTTCAATAGGGCCTGGTGGTCCAGGAACATCTAGGACCTTTACTTTAATGTGTTCTTCCTTAATACCAAATGGATTACTAGCATTAATTGTGTACTCTCCAGTATTCTTCCGGCTTGCATACTTGATAGAAAGGGTTGAAGAGGTTGGAGTGCTAGTTACAGTGACAATGTCAGAGTTCTTGAATTCACGACCTCCCTTAGACCAGAAAGCAGTTGGGGGAGGTTTGCCCACAATCTTTGCAGCTGAGATAACAATTGTATCTCCTGCCTTGACGGACACAACCTCCTTCATTTCTTGGTCAAGAGTGATAGATGGAGGCTCTGTTAAGAAACAGGAAGATGTTGAACAATAATTGTACACTTAAAACTTTGATCTTTAAAACCTGAAGTTGCATAAGTTTTAAATTTTAATCTACATACCATACTCATCCTTGCAGGTCAGTGATTCAGTGGTCTCGGAAGGAACACTGACAGCACCAGCAGCATTCTTGGCCCTGATTCTAAACTGATACTGAGCTCCTTCTGTCAGGTCTGTAACAGTGAAAGCGCAGCTCTGGATGTTCACGTGATTGGCCTTCATCCATGCCTTTCCACCAGCCTCAAGTTTCTCCACCATGTAGCCAGTCAGCTTATAGCCACCATCATATTTAGGAGCAGTCCAAACTAGAGTGACTGTGTTCCTGGTAACATTAATCACATCTGGTTTACCAGGTGGATCTGAAAAAAATCAAAGATATGAAATAAAACAAAGCCACTGTAATTTAATTCAGGCATTTGTAATAAAAACAGAAAGCTTCCTATATATAATATATAATTTTAAGAAAATGATTTGGACTCACCAATAGGATCAAGGGCAACAACAGCCTCAGTGACTTTGCTTGCCTTTCCAAGGCCGGCCATATTCATAGCTATCACCCTGAACTCGTACTCTAGTCCTTCAACGAGACCCGTAACTCTACACTCCTTTACTCTCAAAGGAGTCTTACTAGCTCGCTTCCACATCAGGCTGTTTCTCTCCTTAAACTCAAGGTGATACCCTGAAAAAACCCCAAAAAGATATCAATGATGACTGATGACACTCGATTATCTACTTACAGAGATGAATAACAGTATTTTACCAGTGATTGGAGAGCCACCGGTGTCTTTTGGATCAGCCCAAGTCAGAATGGCTGACTCATGGCGAATGCTCAGAATCTCAGGAGGAGCTGGTGCCTCAGGTACATCTTGAGGAAAGATAAAAGATCAGTTAATTCACTAAAATCTTTACCCATAAAAACGTAAGACCTGCTTACTGTAACAAAAAAATTTAAGATTACTTCATAATACAAATTACTTTTACCATCAGAAAAATTTAAACACTATATTTTCAGGGTTAATCAAATTAATTTGTCTTTTATTCAAATGCTGCCTGTCAGACTACAATAATGTCTGAATATTGGCCTGAGGTCACTGATCCAACATGGAAAGAGCTCCAACACAAGCTGAGGCTTAGTGTAATTATTAATCTAAAGGTTGAATCATGTCTGTATCTGCATATATTTAAATCCATGTATCAGAATTGGATTGGAACTCAATAATCCTCAGTCTAACCAGAATCAAACAATTCTGGATCAGAGAATATCCACTTTAACTATATGAAAGATATTTGAATATCTTATTACCTGTCAAAACATTTACAAAAACTAGACTGACATTTACAGTAATTAAAAAGAGAAATCGAAGAACTTTTCAAGTAAGGTTTGTTCTAAGACCAGAGTTGTACTCACTGAAAGGATGCTGGGCGATGACTGGGTCAGATCTCAGGAACTCTCCGATGCCATACTTATTCTCAGCACACACTCTGAAGATGTACTCTATTCCATCGTGGAGTCTGATCACCCTCATGGTGGTCTTCTGGATGGCTGAAGCCACTGTGGCCCATTTGTTGTCTGTTGTCCTCCTCTTCTCAACGATGTAATTGGACACCTCTGCACCTCCATCGTCTTCGGGCGGTGCCCACTCCAAGGTGATGCCATCAGCAGTTATCTCGTCAAACTTGATGGGTCCAGTGCATATTCCGGGCTTTCCAACGACCTTCAACTGGAACTTGGAGTCCTTTGAGCCTGCGCTATTCCTGACATTGATGGTGTAGGTACCCGCATCTCCTCTCTGGCAGTCTCTGACCAGTAGAGTGGTAATGCCCTGGGAAGCCTCAACACATATACGGCCAGTGTCGCCAAGTCCCATGTCGCCCTTCTTCCAGGTGGCAGTAGGGTAAGGCACTCCAATGACAGGGATGTTGATGCGCATGGTGGTGCCCTCCTTCACCACGCAGCAGCCATCATGAAGACTGCTCAAGTTGCAGTCAGGCAGCACTGAAATGTTACCAATTGGTGTTAAAAACGTTTTTATATGAAATTATTTTTTGGCATAGAAAATCATGTAAGTGCATTTAAAGGGGGAGTATGACGTATTTTTCAGTCACTTAGTGCCACTTTATAGTACAATCAAGTAACCATGATTGTGCTATAAAAATGGTATATATATCAAACATGACATAGAAGAAATTTGACTTTATGATTTTGTAAGGCGGCGGTAGGTGCTCGTCCTGCAATTGGTGGGTTGCCTGCTTGATTCCCACTCGGTCCGTCTTTGTCATGTCTTATCAGATTCCACATTTTATTTAACGCCTTGAAATTGTCTCTTTAAGAAACTCCTTTTTCTGTCCACCCATGTGTTTTACACAGCTGATTGGTTGCCACAGAGAATAAAGGATTTCTCAAACATGAATGAAAGAAGCAAGGCAACACTCCAGAAGAGGGAATAACATTGTAACATGATATAAAGCTTGAAAAAGTCGACTTTACATAATACTACCCCCTTTAAAAAAAATTTATATGTCACGAAGGCTAACCAGGTGGGTTCCTTACCAAACTGGTCCTTGGCAACAGCAGTGAGCTCAGTTGGTGGTCCCTCTCCAGACTCGTTGAGAGCCTTGACCCGGAATAAATACTCCTTGCCGTCTGCCAGCTCACTGATGGTGTGACTGGTGTTCTTGCCTTTCATAATCTCCTTCCATTTCTCCTCTCCTTCGCTCTGCTCCAGGATGTAAGCGGTAATGTAGCTTCCGCCATCACTGATGGGTTTCTTCCAGCTTAATGTGATAGAGTCTTTGGTGGTCTTTTGGGCTCTGAAGTCTGTCACTGGACCAGGTTGTTCTGCAAAAGTGGATTTAGAAAAGGTTAGAGCATATTTTCTGATAAGAACAAATGGATATTAGTTCCAGTGCATAACTCTTAAGAAACTTGAATACAAAGAAACCTCCAAATGTGAAGGCATATGAATGTATTTTCTTTTAGATCTGAATGGAACATGAAAGTCCCAAACTCTATGGGTGTTTTCTACCTGACAAACCAGTAGATTTAGCTCGATTTGGGACCAAAATTGCAACATTTATTGTTAAGTTGATCTAGTTCGCTTTCACACTGCGCTGTGTCAAACAAACCAAACTAATTGAAAAACCTGTTCACCCCCTCGCCTGTGGTGGCGGTGCACCAAGAACTGCTAAGAGACATGACACAAAAACCTCTGAAGAAGGAACAACCGTACATCTTTGAAAAGCAGAAGTGGAACCTCTTGCACAGCCAACAAGAATGCAACAAGTGGTTGTTGGATGGTAAGTCAACAACAAACCACTTGTCTTGTACAGCACATACAGCGGTAAAACCAGCAGGCCAATCATGATGGAGATCAGCTTGGGTTACTAAGTGACAGACAGAACTCCGCTGGGTTTGCTAGGTAACAGGTTCAAAATGGAAGTATAAAAATGTCAAATTGTGAACTTTGTATAATACATCCCCCTTTAATGGCTTAATTATCCTATAAATTACTAAAGTTAATTCCATATCCAAATTTTTAATGTACGTTTCTGATTGAATTAATAAATTTGGATTCAGACGGTCGATTGTCATTGCTTCTCTGAAGTATAACAAATAGTTACCTGAGGCCCGGACGCTGCCTGCCGTCTCGCAGCCCTCTCCGATGCCATAGGCGTTTTCAGCCAGAACTCTGAAGCAATATGCCTGACCCGGCTCCAGATTAGTGATCCTGAAGGAAGTCTTGTGGCACTCTGCGGAGACACAGGTCCACGCCTTCCTCTCAGCCAAACGTTTCTCCACAACGTAGCTTTTTACCGGACTTCCACCATCGATCAGCGGCGGCTCCCAGCTTATCCAGGCATGGGTCTTGGAGGTCTCCTTCACAGTCAGGTTGGCAGGTGGTCCAGGTGAGTCTTAGTGGGGAGGAGCAGCAGAAAACTTTAGTCAACTGATCAGGGTATCAAAGAACAAATAGAAAGCTAAATGGTAATTTTAATTTACATTAGGCTGCATGCATTAAACATTATGACCACTGAAAGGTACAAGTAACTCTTCAACTGCTTATAGGAGTTTGTTTTTAGTCAGTAATTCTTTAATATTGTTGAAAAAGAAAGTTCTAGTTTCACTGGCAGATTATTTCACTTTTAACAAGTTATCTTGTTGATCTTGTGAAATAATCTGCCTGTAGAACTGGTACTTTCTTTTTATCAATGTAATATTCTTATATCTTCCTGAAAAGATATTTGCAAGTTAGTTTATGTCAAGTGTAGTGAGACATTTGCACTAGAAACTAGACAAAAATACTTGGGAAGATTTTGGGTTTTTGTAGTGTAATCATATTTGTTGAAGCTTAACATAAATGTGTTTCTGTAACTGCTCTTTTTTTTAACAACAGTTCAAAACACATCCAGGTTTACATTTATTCACTGTAACGCAACGCCTCTGATTAAACCCTAACTGTTTGCAGTGTGTACTCAGACAAATCCTTACCGAGGACTTTAACGATGATGGTGTAGCTCTTGGATCCACTGCTGTTCTCCAAAGACAGGACATATTTGCCTGCATCATATCTGTTAATGTCCTCAATCATTAGCAGGGTGTCCCACTCGGACGTCTTGATCAGCAGGCCCTGCCTCTCCTTCAGGTTGGCGTCCACCTTTGTCCATGTCACGTTGGGCGCCGGGCGTCCCCTCAGTGGGACGTACAGCCTCATGGTGATGCCGGCTCGCAGAATCAAAGCCTTCCTCAGATCAGCAGCCAGCTCACCTTCAGGGGCAACTGCAGAGAGGCAGGTTATTGAAATATGTTAGCTACCCTGCCTTTAAGTCATTTTAATGGACAATAAATTGTCCCAGAAATTATTGCGATAAGCTATAATATTGTCATTTTCAGACCCTTTTCACCTAATATAATAATAATGGCTTGTAAACGCAAATATACTCACTCAAAGACAAAAAAAAATTATTTCTAAAGATTATTTAACACTGGGACTGGAAAACATTTTAAATATACAAAAGAAAAACAAAACAAAAATCCAAACGGATTATGAAGTCTCTGTAACCAAAACTGCATTTCAAATTCAGGTTAGACAGGGAAAACAGGCAAAATGTCGGATAGTGCAAAATAACTACTTCATACTGGGTGTCAAATGCTTCCAGTGTTTTTCAAAATGGTGGCTTTTTATAGATTATAGAGCTCATTTTAATTTATCATATGATTAATTGACTTATTGCTTATTGTGACAGGTCTACACACAACAAACATCTGATGAACGTACTCAAGATGTCCTTGGCCATGTGGTTTCCAGGAACCTCGCTGGGCTCGCTGTAGCCAATCTTGTTGACGGCAGTGACTCTGAACTGGTACTCTGTGTTTTCCATCAGGCTGGTTACCACGAATTTGGTGGCCTGGAGTTTCTTCGGGACATTGCACTTGGTCCACTCCTCGGCATCGGCTCGCTTACACTCCACCAGATATCCAATGATCTCACAGCCGCCATCGTAAGCTGGTTTGGTCCAGCTGAGGCTGATCGTGTGCTTGGTAGAGTCCACCACCTTGGGGAACGCAGGTGGGCCAGGCGGATCTTAAGCATAACACAGAAAGCTTATAAGTCTGGCAAACATCAGGGATATTTTCAGTTACGTTTTTCTGCTAATCAGACACTCACAGACGGGGTCAACAGCCAGAGCGGCGTTGGACGGATCGCTGGGTTTGCCCAGGCCGGCCTTGTTCAAGGCGATGACTCTGAACTCGTACTCTGAGCCCTCGGTCAGCTGAGCTGCCTTGATGGTTCTGTCGATAACGGGTCGGCGGTTAACCTTAGCCCAGGCCAACTCTGTGGCCTCACGCTTCTCCAACAGGTAACCCAGGATGGGAGCTTTGCCGTCATTGGCGGGGGCTTTCCAGCTGACTGTCATGGAGTTCTTGGTGATGTTGGTAATGACCGGTGGCTCACATGGCCCAGGAACATCTGATGGAAGATATAAAGGCATGAGAGTCACACTGAAGACCAGGTAGACAAGCATCTCTGAACTGACACCTATTATGCTTCCTAGAACAGGTAAGGATAGTTTTATAGGCAATGCAAAACGTGTCTTCTCACTTTAAATCCAAAAAAGCTGCTGTGGGTCACACCCCGCCATCTCTACGTTTACCCTCACACGTGAAAATGGCAACAAACCCATTCAATTCAAATTCAATTAAAAAAATTTCAATTCCCCATGCACAACCAACAAGAATGGAGCAAGTGGTTTCAAATTGTTCTAATGTCATAAAAAGGTATTCATGCTGTAAGAAAAAACAACATAGAGCTATTAAGAGAGCATTTTAAACGTAACATAAAGTTTAAGGCAAGTATCAGTCAGGAGAAGGGTACAGAAAATTGCCTTATATTTTATGTATATTTCCCAACGATGGTCTTTCTGGATTCAACTAAAACTTACTTTAAGTCATTCATATATTCTGTTTGCAAAGTTTTTCAGATAAACAGTTTTACTCATACGAACAAAAATAGAAAAATTAATTCTTACCGTATGGGTTCTTCACGGGTACGGCATCAGTCATGACGGCGTCTCCCACACCATACTGGTTCTCAGCACTCACTCTGAACTGGTACTCATGACCCTCGATGAGCTTTTCCACTGAGCAGTCGGTGATGTGACCGTGGATGTTAGAGGTTACCAGCGCCCAGTTGGCCCTGCTGGTTTCACGCTTCTCAATAATGTAGTTGGTGATTTCAGATCCTCCATCTGCAAGTGGAGGCTCCCAGCGAATCTTCACACGGTCGGCAAACACTTTGGAGATTTTTATTGAGGCTGGAGGGCCGGGTTTGTCTGCAGAGCAGGAAGAAGAAAGGTTGGATTTCAAATATGAATGCATTTAAGGTTTGTTGAGCTATTCAGTAGGGCTGAAACTGTGGATTATTTTGACGATTAATTGGATAAAAAATGGCACATTTTGCAAATATTTGTACTTGCTTCTATAATCATAAACATGGATTTTATTTAATTAACTTCAGGCAAAATGATGCAAAGTTCTTTTTAAAGTTAAGGGATCCCACAAACAGTTAACACTTATGAAAGGTGTCCACATTAAAATCCTTATGAAGAACAAATAATTGGAATCATAAAACCCTAAGGGAGCATTCAATAATCGATTTATCACGATTAATCGCACCATTCACATCACTGTTTTTACTGCAGCTTACCCAGCACCTTGACCTTAATGGTGGCATACTTGCTACCACTCAGGTTTTCAGCGAGGACAGTGTAGTCTCCAGTCTCCTTCCTGGTGACTGAGTAGAGCTCCAGCAGATGAACGTGTTTCTTCTGCGTCGTCTTCATTCCCTCTGCGATCACCAGTGGTGCACCGTCTTTTTTCCAGCTCACCTTAGGCAGGGGTTTGCCGTGAACCTCAGCATCCAGGAAGACGTTGTCGCCTGCCTTTACCACAATGAGGCTCTTCATGTTGACGCCCAGTTCAACGCGAGGAGGAACTGTACAGGAGACAGAGGGAGGAGGTTCAAGACCCGCCATTGGATCTGATTTGTTCTTTACAGGTTTAATGCTGAGCAGAACCGTACCATTCTCAGCAATGACAGCGATGGGATCCGACACCTCAGACGGGAGGCTGATGTTGATGGCAGTCTTGGCAATGACTCTGAACTGGTACCTCTGACCCTCCTCCAGGCCCTGAACCACGTAGCTCTCAGTCTGGATGTTCATGCAGTTGGCGTTGCAGCATGTCCATTTGTCCTCTGGCAGCTTACAGTATTCCACATGGTAGCCAATCAGCTTGCTGCCGCCGTCATGTTTGGGACGGCTCCAGACCAATGAGACAGAGTTCTTGGTCACATCCATTGCTTCGGGTTTACCTGGTGGTTCTGGAAGAAAAACAAAAGGGTTTCACATGAGCAATGTTGTCTAGTTTTGATCGTCTTCAACATGAATTTTAAATGATGAATTTAAAGCTAAACCAGACTTATCCCTCCCCCAACCCTACAGCGTTTATTTCAGGATGCAGGATTGTGCACATATAAGCTCTAGGAGGAGAATAATGTCATAATATTAAGATTTCATTCTCGTACAACTTTATTTTAAAATGTTGACTTTATTCTGGTAATTTTATGACTTTAGTCTCAGGATTTTAGTTTTCTATTTTCTTAGCGTGGCTCTAATACTCCATCGTACAAGACAGCATTTGGCTATTGATTTTAAACAATATGATGTTCAAGCTTTTCCTTTTAAAGAAATCTCTTTACTAAGGTTCCCATTTTACCTCATGAGCACCTGACCCCCAAAATGTCTGAGCACGCCACTGAAAGTATCCCAACATAAAATGGGATTCTTCTTCAAAACGGATCATACATCGTCAGTTATATTTATTAAAAAATAAGCATAAAAGTAATCAACAATACTGAAGTAACTTAATGACCAATCTGGAAGAATAATTCATGTTAAAATGTATTATGCTACCAAAGTAGACATTTAAGTTGTGATAGTGAGAAAATATTTGTACAAATTTACATTGTATGAACATTATGGTCATATTCTCTATATAGTTTTGTTTGATTTTGCACTGACGTTCTATTGAAATAAAAAAATTTGCTGGCCTTTTCTTTTTATAACTAGAAACTGAGGTAAGAACAGATTTACTAACCAACTGCAGTTCTGGCGGTGATGAAGTCGGTCTGTTTGCAGGGTTTTCCCTGTCCGGCCATGTTGTAGGCCGACACCCTGAAGGTGTACTCCAGGCCCTCGATGAGGCCGGTGCAGGTGTACTGTGTGGCTTTGACCACAGACTCGTTAGCCTTCACCCACAGCAGGCTGTTCCTCTCCTTCTTCTCTATGCAGAAACCAGTGATGGGGCTTCCACCGTCGCTGCTGGGACGCTCCCAAGACAGAATGACAAAGTCCTTGTTGATCTTGTTGATCTGCAGGTTTCTGGGTTCACTTGGAGGATCTAGGAGAAAAAAACCCCCAAAAACATTAACACATAACGTCACATCTGGAAAAGTAGGAAAGTTGAGCCACCCCGTGTTGCTAGAAAATAATAAAAAACATTTATTATGTGACCAAACCTCCTGGGTAAAGTGTTTAGTAGACATTTATTTCTTAAAAAAAAGTTTTTCACTCTTGAAAATGAATTTAGTCTAGAATAAGTTTCATAGGAATTGACTTTAGACCATAATAGATATTTTAAATTTGTTTTTTATATAGAGCTACACTATGAGGTCATAAATTAAAGAAATGAAGTCAAAATTGTAGCTTTGAGGTAAATTGAGCCATTTGGCCATAAACTTACTACAAGGGCTATAGGTAACAACTACACAAGTAATTGTTTTATCAAATATTCCAATGATTACTTGGATAAAAAATGGTTAATCTTATCCCTATTCATCTTATAATGAAAAAAACTCACCAAACGGATATCTGGCAATCATCTTCTCAGAGTAGAGGGGCTCAGAGATGCCGGACTTGTTCTCAGCCCGGACCCTGAACCAGTACTCCTTTCCAGGTGTAAGTTTGGTCATTCGGAAGCTGGTCTTGGTGCAGGAAGGTGAAACGGTGATCCAGTCACCCTGGCTGATGTCACACTTCTCCACAATGTAGTTGGTGATGTGGCTGCCGCCATCTTCCTCCGGGGTGTTCCAGAGCAGCGTGCAGGCATCGATATCCAATTCTGAGATCTCCAGAGGGCCACCTGGAGGTCCAGGGATGTCTGAGAAGCAGAGAGGACGTTGTTATTGATGAAATAATTTAAATATGTCAATACTATGTTGTCAGAAGCAGTGATGGGTGCTTTAACTGACCCTGGACGATGACTCTGATGATCTGGTTGACCTTGCCGGTGCTGTTCTCGGCCGACAGGCTGTAGTACCCGCTGTCCTTTCTGTTCACGTTCTTGATGATGAGGGTACAGGTTGTCAGAGTCTTTACGACCGACAGCCGATCTGAGGTCAGTACGTCCTCGTTGCCCTGCTTCCACTTGCAGAAAGGAGCCGGTTTACCAGCCACGATGCCCTCGACCACCATTTTTGATCCGGCTCGCACCGTAACAATGTCAGGCATGATGATCTTTGGAGCCACTGAAAGAAAATATTAAAGGTGAGCTATTATGTTTCCTCTAACAGGTTTGGATAGGTCTATGGGCTACACAAAACATGTTCATGACATTTTTTACACAAGATCATTCTTAGATGATGGGATTTTAGTCTGCTCAGTTCTGCCTATTTTGAGCTCCTTTCAGATTGAGCTGTTTTAGGGCATCTCAAAATGAGAAACTGCTGGCCACACCCCCTAACTCAAAAACTTTAAAAAAAATTTACTTAAATTATTTTTACTGCGCTATACTTTTTACTTTTACTTTAGTAATTGAAAGATTGAAGTATTGTTAATCCTATTTGAGTAAAATTTCTATAAATTTTACGCCAATAATCTGCTGCTGGCCATGCTCCCCCAACGTTTACACTCGTACATAAAGATGTATGAGTGTAAACATCTATGAAAAGCAGAAGTGGGGCCTCTTGCTTACTGCCACTTACTTACTGCAAGATTGTAGTAAGTGGTATCTGGATTGTAAGTCAACAGCCAAACACTTGTGTTTTCCAGCAGCCATTGTATAGAACATACAGCAGTAAAACCAGCTGATCAAACATGCTGGAGCTCAGTTTGGGTTGCTAGGTAATGGTTAGAACTCTGCCTGGGTTGCTAGGTAATGGGTTGGGGTTCTCTCGGATTGTTAGGTGAGGAGCAGTGCAGATTTGTGACATTACATTCTGAAGGTTTTGAAATGGCTTGTTTTCCTGGCACCAAAAAACAAAGTTTTTGCCAAGAAACATCTGGGTGGTTTATTTAAGCACTTGGGTTGATTTTAGAAGCAGTAAAAACCCAAACGAAAGTACAAAATTGTGCAAAGTAGGTCCCCTATAACAATTAAACCACTGTTCACAATAACCTGTTATTTTGCAATTAGTCTGATCTACTTACTGAGCTGCTCCTTGACCTCAAACACTCCCTCTGCCTCGCGGGCCAAGCTAACTCCGACCGAGTTCCTTGCTGCCACTCTGAACCTGTACTTCGTTCCTTCCTTCAGACCAACCACCACAATGGTCAGATCTTTGACGACAGAGTAAGGTGTCCACTTGTCCTCGGGAGCTCCCTCTTCCTGGTAATCAACGACATAACCGTTGATCTTAGCTCCGCCGTCTCTGAGAGGCTTCAGCCAGCCCAAGATGGCGCTGTTCTTTGAGATCTCCAACACATCCATCTTCTTAGGTGGGTCAGGTTCACCTTGATTTAAAAGTAGGCAATTATTAGACAAAAATTAAATAAATAAAATCAATACACATAATTTGTTGTAGGCCATACTCACTTATAGGATCCACAGCCAGATAGGATCGAGGAGAATCCTGAGGAACTCCAATTCCATATTTGTTGCACGCCATGACTCTGAAGTAGTACTCGATGCCTGGCGTCATGTTGGTCACCTTGAAGCTGGTTTTCTTCAGGTCCTCTGTGCATTTGGTCCAAGTCTTCCTATCCACTTCCCGTTTCTCCACATTGTAATTAATAATGGGGCTGCCGCCATCATTTTCCGGAGGCAACCAGGAGAGCTGAGCGGTTGTCTTAGTTATATCGGTAGCGTCCAAGCCACCAACCGGGCCAGGAGTGTCTGGATAGAGTTAGAAACAAATTTAGTTGGTAAAGATCAGGTATATTTTATAGACAAGTTGCAAAGTGTCATCCCAAGTCCAAGATCCTTCCGCCTCGCTACCCGCTAGAAGGCAAAAAGCTACTCGCTGTCGATGACTACCATTGGTTTTAGCTGTCAAGTTGTCAACATACCATAAACTTAAACCTGTGCATGACATATAAAAGAAAAAAGGACGCCATGGTTTCTGTGGATCAAACTGTCAACACTACGACAATTAGGACAAAGTTTTAATTGAAAAAAAGGGAAGTAGGTCAGATATGATAGCTTGACTTTGAAAACCTTAACATGTAGATGTGCTGTGGAATTTGGTGAGTTTTGGCTCCGTTAAAAAGAAGAAAAAGATCCGACCCACACACTGAACTCTCTAAAAAAATCAACATGTTTAAATTAGCTAATCTATCACCACTGTGTTCAGACGATCACTTATTAGTAATCGCAAAATAAAGCCTAAAAACAAAGAACTATAACAGACTGAATGTTTTGTTCTTTGTGTTGGAAATGTTTGTGTGTTTTTTGTATTGAGTCTTGATACATCAATGGAGCTGTTGTCATAGTAACGGATCTGTGTGTAGCATAGCCGACACAGAGAGCAAGAAAAAGTGTCTTTGAGTTCTTCATCAATGGTTTTCTGCGTTATTTTACCTTTGCTTTTACCTGCGCTGAATTATTAATACCTACATCTCCAGGTTTAATTTTGTTAACAGAATTGTTCTATTGCAACAACACGACTATGTATGGAAAGAAAAAAATCGTCTTTTTGCCCTTTTGTGTTATGCACATGCGTGAAATTTCCAGATGTGAACAATAACATGCAACAAATCTATAAGACAAACAACAGTTTGAGCCTGTCAATGGCTTCCTGCTCTTACCAAGCACTTTGACTCGGACAAACACAGCTTTCTCTCCAGCCGAGTTGGACAGAGTCAGCGAATATTTCCCAGAATCCTCCCTGGTGCTCTCAGGGATCACCAGGAAGCACATGGTGTCGACCTGGTCCACATGACCTCGGCGTACGACGTTGTCCACACCTAGGCGCTTCCAGGTCACCTTGGGGGACGGCCTTCCTCTGATCACAGCAAACAGCCGGATTGGACACCCAGCCCTGACGGCGAGGCCTTTCCTCAAACTGGCATCCAGCTCGATTTCAGGGGCCTCTGTGGTCATGAAAGCACAAATAACTCTGTGAGTTTATGTAATGTCCTTAAAATTAGCTATTTTATTATATTGGACCCTATTAAACTCATGTTGATTTTTTCCCCAAATTCCAGTGTTTCTGTTTTAATTTTTCTCAATTCCATTTATTCCATGTCAGTCATATTTATTAACCCGGAAGGTATGTAACAAAGATTAACAAATCAATAGCTGGAGCTACATTTCTTGCTTTTCTTTATCACAAATGATACAACTGCTGTGGTTTAACAGAATATTGTTTTTATGAAGCGTTAAGTGTTTCCATCTCGTTTTTTTAAAGAACTCAACCATACTGCAAAAACAAAATATCTTATTTTATGGTCTACCTTTTGGTGCAAATATCGTAATACACTTGAAATCAGACAAAACTAACTCACAGGTAACTTTTCACCAAGATATTGAAACTTTTTTTAAGTTAATAATTCCTTAATATTGATGAAAAAATACTAGATTGTTTAACTTATAGCAAGACATTTTTTCATGTTACAAATTAAATAATCTGTCAGTAGAACTAGTATGGTCTTTTTTTCAATATTAAGACACTATATCTTACTGAAAAGTTACTTGTAAGAGTTTTATTTTACTTCAAGTGGTACTAAAAAGTGGATCAAAAATACTTATGTTTTTGCAGAGTAGGTGCGAAGCACTGAATCTTGGTTTTAACATAAATGGTAAATGGACTGAACTTATATAGCGCTTTTCCGATCATTTCTGACCACTCAAAGCGCTTTACACTATAGTCATTCACCCATTCGCTCACACATTCATACACCGATACACAGATCGGTAGGCAATTTGGGGTTAAGTGCCTTGCCCAAGGGCACATCGACATGGGCAGTAGGAAGCTGGAATTGAACCTACAACCTTCCAATCATAAGACAACTACTCTTCCCACAGAGCCACAGTCGCCTTAAAAGAAAATTTACCTTTTAAAAGAAGTGCTTTAGAGTTGAACTCTGAAATATTTATCAAATTAAAATTTGCTAATTTTTTGTCTTTCCGTCTGTCACAGGAATCTCCATTGAAGTAATGATTGTTAGTTTTTTGATTTTGAGCTGTTTGCATTGCTTTACCAAAAATGAACAAATTTTGTTTCATTCTTTTCCAAAAGGAATATATGATTCAATAATCACCTTCAACTGCCGCTTCTACTGATTTATTTAAATGTTAAAGATTTAGTAGACATAACTAACTCCAGCTAGCTAAATAGCTTCTTTATGAATAGTCATCTAATTCTTGCACTTCCACTTTTTGTGTGGACAAAAACTACAGAAAAGTTTTCTGTCATTTTCATAAAACTCGCTATTATCTGCCAATTCTGTTTTATTGTGGATTACATTTTGTTTGTTAAATTCCGCATTTTTGTCAGAGTTTTCCACATTTATAAGGCCTTTTAAGTGCCTAGACTCACCAAGGATCTCCTTGGGAGACACTGCCTCCTTCAGGTAGGCATGGCGACCCCAGCCCACCTGGTTTTGGGCAGAGACTTTGAACTCATATTCCTGTTTCTCATCCAACTGGCCGATAGTGAACTCTGTGATCACCAGCGGGCCACGGGTATCGATTCTCTTCCAGCCTTCTGAGGGTTTCTCTGGGTCGGCGTCGCTCTTCAGCCTCAAGTCCAGGCTGTAGCCAATAATGGGGGCGCCGCCGTCGTACACGGGTTTAGACCAGGACAGGGTAATGGAGGTCTTTGTGCTGTCGGAAACCTTCAGGCCTGCTGGTGGTCCAGGTGGTTCTGAAGGTAGAGGTGAAAACATAAGACAGTGATGAATGGAAAAGCACAGAGAAGACATTCCAGACTGTAAGGTGAGCTGAGCTAACCAATAGGATCTTTGGCTGCAACAGGTCTGCAGGGTTTGCTTGGTTCTCCAAGGCCGACCTCATTCTCTGCTTTCACTCTGAACTGGTATTCATGATTTGGAATCAGGTTTGTCACTTTCATGCGTCTTTCAGAGATGGGGCTCTTTGTGCAAGCCACCCAGCGCACTGCCCGCTTCTCCTTCCTCTCCAGAATGTAGCCGGTGATGGACTTTCCTCCATCGTTCTCAGGTGGAGCCCAGACCACAGTCATCTCCTCCTTACTGACCTGCATCACAAAAACAGCAAATGGTTCAGTGACCAAGGAACTCGCTTTTACTAGGGATGCAAAAAATGAATCAACTTACAATTAAATTAAAATGAGTTCCAATTGATTAACTAATATTTCTGCTTAGACTTTCCTTTAGTGTTATAGTTTGGGCTCCATCCAGCAGAGGAGCCAGTTGCAAGAGAAACAAACATGGCGGACGGATACAAAAACGGGAAAGCTAAACGGTCTGGTGCAGGATGCAAAATGCACTTCATGTGGCTTTGTTTTAAAACATAAAAACTCAACAAACTCCTCAAGTCATTGCCTTAAGATTTTCAGCCTAGCTGTATGGCAGAGCAGCGTCAACATCTCGTTTAAAAATTCTGGATGTACTATGAAGGCCAGGATGTGTCAATCATTTCTTTCAAAATTCAGCATATTATGAAAAATTTTGTCCTCTTGATACAGGAGAAAACGCTGAGTTTTTAAGATGAACCTATTAATCAATAACTTGCATTCCTAGTTCCTACAGCTACAACCTTTTCAAATCAAGACCTTATCTTTACCTTGGTAACTTCTGGGGCGTCGGGGGGTCCAGGTCTGTTGAACTGAGTCTTGACAGTTACAGGCCTGCTTTCCATGGCGGGGCCAGTTCCCATCTTGTTCTCTGCTCTCACTCTGAAGATGTACTCATTACCCTCCACTAGTCGTGTGACGTTACAGTACGGAGTGACTACAGAGGCGGAGTATGTGGACCAGACCATTCTCCTGGTCTCACATTTCTCCAAAATGTAACTGTCCACTTCGCATCCTCCGTCGTCCTCTGGACCATCCCACACCACTCTGCATTTGTCAGCTCCGATGCCGGTGATCCTCAGGTTCCTCACTGGTCCCGGCACATCCAAGACGTTGACGTTTGCGTAGGCTGTGAAGGTGCCAGCTGTATTAGTGGCAGTGATGATGTACTTGCCGGTGTCTGAGCGTTTGGACTTGGTCAGAAGAAATTTGGAATAATCGGAACCAGTTTCATAGCTCATTCGGGGATTGTCTCCCACAGCTTTGTCTTTTGTCCATTTGACTTCAGGCTGCGGTTTTCCTCTCAGCGCAGCCTCCATCCTGACCGACTCTCCAGCCTTCACTGTCACAGTTCCAGCTACCTTCAGGTCAATGACTGGCTTCTGGATCTCCTCCCTCACCACAATGTCAGGGATCTTTACCCATGCACTTTCTCCGCCTTCATTCACAGTCTGTACCCTGAATAAAAAATACAAGACTTTTATTTTCAAAAACACTTGTTCAAGGTACTATGGAAAGAATCACAAGAAAGAGAAGTCAAATGTCTCAGTAAAAACTAAGGCCGGACAATTAATAATTAATTAATAATTAATAATTTATATTGTGATCAAGACGCGATCTACACCAACAGAAAATACATCTGATAAAATGTTCAATGATTTCACTGAACTCCAATCCAGAACCACACAGCATTCTGGGGAATATAGGCAGAGGAAAACCTCTAACCATTGATCCTCTCACTGCTAGCTAAGCAAGACTGGTGGCATCAACTAACTCACTCGATGTTGGCTTACCTAGCAACAATCTGTTTAGTAACTTGTGCAGCAATAGTTTAATGTTTCGGCATTGTGCCTTACAACTGCTTAAAATTAAAAAAACAGCAGTGTAAAGTCTAAACTGTGGGTAAAACAGAAGGTCACGCCACCATTTTGGTCATATTTCAGATAGCTAAAACAAAAACCTAATCAATTATTGTGATATGTTTTTCAGCCATATCATCCGGTCCTAGTAAACAAAGAATATTTCTTAGAAATATAATCACGTTTTAAGTTACCTGAATGTGTAGGTTTGGTTTTCAACCAACTTGTCAGCCAAGAAAAAGGTATCCGTTAGTGTGCTAGTGTTGAGTTTCTCCCACTTTTCAGCATCTTTGTGTTTGCACTCCAGGTTGTACGAGAGGTTGGGGCTGCCGCCGTCATAGTCGGGCTTCCTCCATCTCAGATAGACAAAGTTTTTACCAATGTCAGTGGCTCTAAAGTTCTCCGGCTCACCAGGCTTCTCAATGGGGTCGATGGCCAGCAAAGGGGTCTTGGTCTCCACACTGGGGCCAGGTCCCAGCTTGTTGACGGCGCAGACGCGGAACAGGTACTCATGGCCTTCCATCAGTTTGGCTTTGATCTTGCGATTGGTGCAGTTGGAAGAGATCATGGACCACATCCTAATGCTGGGCTCACGGCACTCCACAATGTAATTGGTGATCTCAGATCCACCATTATCGATGGGTGCCTCCCAGTTGACCATACATGAGTCCTTGGTGGCATAGGTTATGTGCAGATTCTGGCAGTGATTTGGCCTGTCCAGCACATTAACTGTGATGGTGCAGGAAGCCTCACCACCCTCATTTGAAGCCTTCAGTGTGTATTTTCCATGATCATTTCTTGTAGCTTCTTTTACCCTGAGGTGAGCCACCGGGAGGTTCTGGATGATGGTCACCCGTTTGCTGTTCTCCATAACTGTCTCCTCCTTTGACCAAATGACCTCAGGATCAGGACGGGCCTTGATGTAGCCAATGATATTAATGTTGTGGCCGACACGCACGGTTAATCTCTCACGACAGGTAGCCTCCATTTCAATCTCAGGAGGGATGAGGATATCCTGAGCAGTGATTGACTGTGGCATTTGTTTTGGCTCGCCATCTCCAACCATGTTTGAAGCATAAACTCTGAAACTGTAGCTCACACCTTCTTCCAGACCCTTCACCCTGTAGGCACACTGCTTGATGAGGTCATCCAGGTTCACTTTCTTCCACTCCTCGGTATCGGCTTTCTTCATTTCCACTGTGTAGCCAAGGATGGGGCTGCCTCCGTCTCTGGAGGGTTTGGTCCAGACCAGGTCAGCGGTGTTCTTACTGTAATCCTTAACTTTGGGATTAATAGGAGAGCTTGGGACTGAGATGGGTCTGCAGGGCTTGCAGGGGTCAGAGGTAGGAGAAGGACCACTATAGCCAGCAATATTCTCTGCAAACACCCTGAATTCATATTCACTTCCTTCAAACAGACCCTGGACTCTGTATCGGAGGTCCTTGCATGGGGTCCTATTAACACGAATCCATTTTCCTCCCTTGTGTCTGCGCTCTATGAGGTAGCCAGTGATCTGGCTGCCACCATCAGCTAGAGGCATGGTCCATCCCATCGTAACAGCATCTTCAGACAGATCATAATGCTGTGGTTTACCAGGTGGACTGGGTGGCATGAAGGTGTGTTCAGCCACGGTTGGCTTGCTTTCCAGTGGAGCACCCACTCCCATCTTGTTTGCAGCACGAATGCGAACCACATACTCTGTTCCTTTCTGCAGGCGAGTAATCCTGAGCTGAGTTTCAAGGCTGCCCGAGCTAACGCCTCCCCAAGTCTCCTTGGTGGACTCTCGTTTTTCCACAATGTAGTTGGTGACGGGGCTTCCGCCATCATCCTTGGGAGGACGCCATTCGATTGTCATGGCGTCTGGAGTGACTTCCATAATGTTGACGGGTCCAATAGGTGCAGCTGGAACATCCAAAACAGTTACACTCAGGGCCACGGTTTTCGTCCCTGCCGCATTGGACACAGTGAGCAGGTAGGTGCCTGTGTGGTTCCTGGTACACTCATTGATGTTGAGCACAGTTGAGAAATTGTCAGTATCAATTTTGATGTTGCCCTGGCTTGTGATTTCCTCCCCGTCAATGGACCACTTAGCAGTGGGAACAGGGATTCCTCTCATTATAGCTGGTAACCTGATGGTGGTGCCAGCCTTCACAATGATGCCTTCAATCAGCTTAGCATCTACCTCGACAATTGGAGGGACTATGAGAATACAGAAAAACACAAATTACTCCACATTTTCATGTTAATTTGATGTATCACACACAAAGACACAAGGATAATAATAGAATAACTAAAGTTGTACATTGGTGTATCGATTGGTGTCTCTTTTTTCTGCTGCCTACCTAGTTTCTCCTGGCAGAGGATGGGCAGTGTGGTGTCAGGTCTACTGAGGCCAATAGCATTTTCAGTCCTCACTCTGAAGCGGTAGGTCTTTCCTTCCTCCAAGCCAGTAACATGACTCTCTGGGATGCTCACAGACTTCCATTCTTCCCACTCTCTGGCTCCTTCTTCCTGATACTCCACAAAGAACCCAGTGATCTCACTTCCTCCATCGCGATCAGGCCAGTTCCAGGCCAGCCAGACCTCTGTTTTGTCCACATCAACATGATGCAGGTCTTTAGGAGGACCAGGAGGGACTGAAGCACAGAATGACAAGATTGTAAAGTAAGTAAGGTAGGGTAAAGTAGTTATAAAAAGTATTTCTTGAATAAGTATTCACTGTTCTGATACTTACAAAGAGGGTTCATTGCCTTTATAGCCTTTGGTGTCTCAACAAATTCGCTTCGGCCATAGTGGTTTTCTGCAGCAACTCTGAATGAGTAGGATGTGCCCTCCGTCAAGTGCTTTAGCATCATGCTGCGCTTCTTGGAGGTCGAGCAGACAGGAACCCACTGAGTGGATGCAGTGTCTTTCTTCTCTACCACAAAGTTAGTGATGCGAGAGCCGCCATTGTCTTCCGGATCCTTCCATGACAGGTATGCAGAGTCACTTCTGACATCAGACACCCGGAGGTGCTGAATCGGACCAGGTTTGTCTTAAGATAATAGAAAGAAAATGAGGAACGCTTCACAGTTGACACTTCTGTTATTGTTCCTTGTCTACCGTAATGCTGTACTTACCAAGAACCAGCACAGTGCAGGTAGCAGTCTTGGAGCCGGCCGGGTTTTCCACGGTCAGAGTGTAGTCTCCGCAGTCTCCACGGTTGCAGAATCTCATCTCTAGCTTTGTACCAGCCTGGTTTGTCTCAATGTCAGCCCTGGTAGGAACCTCTGCATCGTTCTTCTTCCAGGTAACTGTGGGGAATGGCACGCCTTTGATGGTGGCCATCAGGGTGATGTGAGTACCAGCCATGGCCTTCACCTCTCGGGTCATTCCAGCATCCAGGATCAACTCTGGAGGCTCTGCAATAAGAAATATCAAATTATGCCAATTTATTTCCAATATGATAAAAATCACCTACAATTTAGTTTGTTGTGGAGTTAGATAGATTTAGAGGTTGTTCATTTGTAACTCACCAAGTCTCTCCTGCACTCTGATTGGCTCCTTCAGATTGGCTGGGTCAGACTCTCCAGCTGCGTTCACAGCCATGACTCTGAACCGGTACAGAGCACCATCTTCCAGGTCTATCACCTTAAACTTGGTCTCCTGGCAGGAATCTGGAGTCTGATTCACCTGTTGGCCAAAGAAAGGTGAAGGTTGACCATCTTATTTTTCTCAAAGAACAAGGAGATGCACATTAGGTCTTCAGATAAGAAACAAATGGTGCATTTACACCAGCCTTGTTTAGGTCATTTTAATAAACCTCCAATTTGTTTGCGTGGAAAGTCCGTTTCGTTTGGGGAGGTATGAATGTAAAATCAAATTCTAATGTTTACCAAAAAAGCATAAAGCCTAAAAACTTCAGCCTTGGTTCAGCTAAAATGAACTCTTGGGCAGTTTGAATGCATATGTGAATACCAAGCAAACCTAAGATTGCTCCAAAAGCAGTAAGTGGACTAAAGCAAAGGGCATTCTGGGTAAATACAACTGAAACAAATGCATGAGTCTAGCACTAGTGGGAGAAATGCCTTGTAGACTTTTACCAACAACAAAAGAGAAATACTACAACCACTAAAATCTGATGCCACTTTTTTGTTTGTAAGTTACACTTCCTTCAGAGGTTCTTGATGCCGCGCCCCCACAGGTGAAAAGGGGAACATTTTTTTTAAAGGGTTTAGTGCAGTGTAAAAGTGAACCGCAAATGTTGCACTTTTGTTCCCTACCGAACCGAGTCTACCGGCCTATAAGGTGTAAAACACCCTTAATCTCACCTTGTTCCATTCCTCTTGCCCAGCCTTCTGGAACTCCAGCAGGTATCCGAAGATCTTGCCTCGTCCGGTGTCGGTGGGCGGCTCCCAGGACAGAGTCACTGACTGTTTGGTGAAGTCGATGGCGCGAAGGTTGACAGGTGGACCAGGTTTCACTGAGGCAGAAGAGTTCTTCAGTCATTAATACTGCTAATCTTATAAGGCTTATAAAATTTAAAGTTTTAAAACATGAACCTACCGATGGGATCCTTGGCAAAAACTGGTTTGGATGGTGGGCTGGGGTCTCCAGCTCCCACCACGTTCTCAGCGCTGACTCTAAACTCGTATTCACAGCCTTGCAGCAGCTCTGTCACACAGTACTCCACTTTGGGGTAGATTCTTTCTGTGTTGCAGCGAACCCATCTGCAAAAATATCCATTTCACCCAATTTTTTTAATAATCTGAAACATGGAAGTTTCACATTAATAATATGAAGCTCATTTTTAATAATGAGCTTAAAAAATGAATTCTTCCCATCTTCCTAGAAATGTTTTGGTCATCTAAGAAGCTTTACCTTGCATTTTCTCAGTTACAATTGTTGCTTATCGGCGCTGTGGGACAATGTACCTGCTGGCCTTGGTCTCCTTCCTCTCCACAATGTAACCTGTGATTGGCTTTCCTCCATCAGCAGGTGGCTCCCAGCTGATCAGGGCGCAGTCATGGTAAACTTCCTTCACTGTGGGTTGCTTTGGCGCATCAGGCACCTCTGCAATGCATACATATCTAATGGTGAGACACCACTTTGACTTTGATCCTACCTGGAGAATGGATTTGTTTATTCAGAGTCAATTTACTGAAGACATCTTGAGCTTTGGTTTCCGCTGACAGGAGTGGGTCACTGATGCCGTACATGTTCTGAGCCATGATCCGGATGATGTACTCACGACCTTCGATCAGCTTTGGCACCTGTTGGAACACAGTGACAAACAGGGTTGTGGTCAATCCTTTCAAACCTCTACTGTCCAATTTTCAACATTTAAGCTTCCAAAGTTTTCTGGTAAATTTACTGAAAATGGGTTCTCTCTCTATTCTAGATGAAGCTATTAGAAGGACCTAAACATTGAAGCCCACAGAAACTAATCTGATCCTGCAATTCATCGTTCCAAACATTTTTATTTATTCAATCATAAATATGAACATTTATGATTGATTTGAAGTAAGACAGATGATGTTTGAAACTGCTTAGGGTTATCTCTAACCTTATTTTGTGATTCTTCGTCTGGTAAAAGGTTTGTACTTATTTACGACTAAAACTAACCAATGCTGCCTTATTCAGATGTTTTTCTTCTTTGGTAATGAGCACAAGGCTTCAATACTGAATCGGCTAAAAAAAAGGTAACAAGCTATAATAGGTTATAGTATTGGTAAAATAATCTTGCATAAAAGTAAATAATTTATCCACACTGTCTTTTGTCACATTCATCCAAACCAGAAAATACAGAAAAACCCTATTGTATCTCTGGGTTGTGAATATATTTTCTGCTTAAGAGTTTGGAGACTAAAACTGACCTTGCAGGAGGTTCTGGTGGAGGAAGAGGTGACGGGCATCCACAGGTCTCTGTTGGTGTCTCTCTTCTCGATGATGTAGTTGGAGATGGCGCAGCCGCCGTCATCTAGAGGAGGGTTCCAGGAGATGACCATGTAGTTTCTGTAGACTTCGTTGAACACTACGGGGCCCTCTGGTGGCTGAGGACGGTCTGAAAGAGTCGCACAAATTAAAGCTAAAATTTATCTTCACGTCATACAAGTTTAAACTGTGGCAAAAAAATATGATTGACTTTAAGGGCTCCCCAAGTTAAATAGTGTGAGAAAACCAGAATTTTGTGTTTATTCAGTCGTATGTAACAGCTGACAAAAATGCTGCTAATTTTGCTAAAATTCAGCATTCGAAAAATTCAATCCTTCGTGTTGCGGAAAAACATTTGGCCCTCTTGATACAAAATAAAACTTTTAGAGAAAATGACCACTTATCAATTAACCGTTAGTCGTTTGTTAAGAGCAATCAACTTTAGATTAAGTCTTTAATCAATAACTCTTATTTCTGTTCGCTGATTGGCCAGAATGAAATGCATCCTGGGAAATTGAGTTCAATTGGAGAAATCCCTGAAGGGAGATTAGAATCTAGTAGAATTGCATAGGAAGGCAATAGCCAGGCTAACTAAATTAGCACCTTTCAGGTTTTCAGTTTTTACACATCTTATTATTTTGGGGCATTTAGAGATCTGACCATTGAAGATTATGTTTCAAACCTGAAAATGGACGCAAGTGTTTCGTTGTGACTCACCGACTACAGTGATGGTGCAGATTCCTGTGCGAGGCCCAGCAGCGTTCTCCACGCTGACGCAGTAGCGGCCACTGTGTTCTCTCTTGGCCTTGCTGATGTTCAGGCTGAGGTGGCGTGCAGTGCTGTGAAGGTTGATCTCTTCGTCTGATTTAAGCTCTTCGTCGTTCTTCGTCCAGGTGATTGTCGGTGCTGGCTTGCCGCTGTAACGTCCTGATAGCATGCATGGATCTCCCACCTTGACCATCATGGTGTCTCTGAAGTCCAGATCCAAAGTAGGTGGCTCTGAATTGGGGCAAAAGCAGTTTGAAATTAAATGTTTTTATTAGAAGAATAAATTAACTACTTTTTGTGGTTCTATTTTTTCCTCTTTGTTTTATGATATTCTTCTGTTTGCTGCTGTGTGATCTTTTAATGTTTTCTGAAAATGAGAATTTGTTATTCTACTCACCGGGTTAAATAAATAAAAGATAAGGTTTGTGTGTGACTCACCGAGCTCGTCCTTGCACTGCACAGGTTTGGTGGGGAAGGAGTGCTTGCCCTGCCCCACCTGGTTGACGGCTGAGACTCTGAACTCGTGGCTCGAGCCTTCCTTCAGTCCGGTTAGCGTGAACTTCCTGTCCATCAGTTTGTCCTCGCCTCCGATCCGAGTGAAAGTGTCACGGCCCACCATTCGGGACTCAAGGACGTAGGAGGTCACCTCTGCACCACCGTCGTATTTGGGTGGTCTCCAGGCAACAGAGATGGAGTCCTTGGTAACACCTGTGACAATCAGGTCCTCTGGACGCTCTGGGACGGCTGCAGGAGACAGAAATTAGTTTCAGAGCTGCAGTTTTTCTGTATTTATAACCTCGAAGAGTAAAATTTTCCTGTTTTGGACTTACAGATCGGGTCTTTAATGAGAACCATCTTGTCGATCTCGATGAAAGGTCCCATTCCGATGATGTTCTCAGCTGCGATCCTGAAGAAGTAGCCCTTGCCTTCGATCAGTCCCTGCACCACAGCGTTGTTCCTCGTCACCGTGTAAGACACCGAGGTCCAGCCCATTCGGTCGGACTCTCGTTTCTCGATGATGTAGTTGGTGATGGCCGAGCCGCCGTCGTCTTCGGGGAAATACCAGGTCAGTTTGCAGGAGTCGGTGGTCAGATTCTCACCAGCGAAGGGAAGACCGACAGGTCCAGGAACATCTTGGGGAAGAAGAGAGACAGAGTCCAACAGTCAGGAACTGTCTTTAGAAAGATAAATAATAGAATTTCTTCCTGAACTTTTCACTCACCGAGAACTTCAACAATGATGGCCTTCTTCCTCTCGCCTCCCTCGTTCTTGGCGCTCAGTGTGTACATGCCCTGATGTTGCCGTCTGCAGTTCTTGATGACCAGAGAGTTAGAGATGCCCGTCGTCTCCACCACGGCCTCTTTGGGCACCTCGGCATCGTCACGGCACCAGGTGATCTGAGGGGCGGGTTTGCCTGACACGTAGGCAATGATGCGGATGGTGGCTCCGGCATGAACCACAATCTTCTCCTTCACTGATGCATCAAGGTCCATCTCAGGAGGAACTGGGGATAGAGATGGTTTTTAATTAAAGCTGACCTATTATACTTCCTTGAACAGGTTAGGATATGGCTGTAGGTCATACAAAAGATGTTTTTTATATTTTATAGACAAGATATTTCTTAGATAAAGACATTTTAGCTGTTTTAGGGCCTCGTATCACTTTAAATCCAAATAAGCTGCGGCCACGCCCCCCCGTGAAAATGGCTAGAGACAGATGCAACCATACGAACATCTTTGAAAAGCAGAAGTGGGGCCTCCTGCACAATCAACAAGTCAACAACAAAACCCTTGTCTTTTCCAGCAGCCGTTGAACAGCACATACAACGAAACCAGCTGGCCAAACGTGCTGGAACTTAGCTTGCATTTCTAGGTGACAGGCACAACTCTGCTGGGGTTGCTAGGTAACGGCCTGTCGAATGGTTTTTAACTTTCGATATGTTTTTAAACAGCTCGGTTTCCAGACACCAAAAAACATTAACTTGTTACCAAAAAAATCTATTTTCTTTTAAAAGTGCTTGCATAATTTTTAGGAGTAGCAGAGCCTCAAATGGAAATACAAAAATGTGCAAAATGTGAATTTTACATGATATTTCCCATTTAAAGTTAATATGTCCACACTTTAATGGCTGTTGATCGGAGCCCTACTTGTTCTGTCTTTGACTTCGATCAGCTCAGACACGAGACCTGGGTCTCCCACGCCAGCAGAGTTCACGGCCCGAACTCTGAACTGGTACAGCCCTCCTTCTTTCAGGTCGGTCACAACAAACTTAGTTCCTCTGATCTCTGTGTCCTTTGCCTGCAAAGATACACAAACACATCAAGAGCTGCACTGAGAAAATACAAAATTTAACCAGATATTTTTGGTGCAAATATCCTATTACTTGAAATAAAACAAAACTAACTTACAAGTAACTTTTCAGCAAGATATAGGAGCTTGTTTAGAATCAATTATTTCTCATATAACAATTACTTTTTCATCAATATCAAGGAATTATTGACTTAAACAAGCTCCTATGTTGTGCTGAAGAGTTAGTTATGTGTAAGTATATTTGCACTAGAAACTAAACCAAAAATACATGGAAAGGTTTAGTGTTTTTGCAGTTTGGGCTTCAGAAGAGACTCTACCTTCTTCCAGCTCTCGTCGCTCTCAGGCTCCTTCTCTTCCTCGGCTTCGCTCAACAGCAGCCTCCTCTTGGCTTTCTTCTCCTCTTCCTCCTTGTTTATCTCCTTCAACTCAACAATATAACCTGTCACCTTGGACCCTCCATCTGTAGAGGGAGGGAGCCACTCCAGCTCCACCGTTGATTTAGTCCAGTCCATCACCTTCGGGTAAGGTGGCCCTGGAGGCTCTACATAATGAAAATGTAAAACTTCAGTTTGGGTGCAACATTATCAGGAATAAAAACACTCAACTCATTGGCGGAAGTGCGAGCACTGAACAAACAAATAATCATCCGTCCACAACACACAGCGCTAAATAGTAAAACATCATTTAACAAAGTCTTGAGGCAAATTATTTGCCTCAAGGAATTTGAATAATGGAGGTACAGCCTAATTTATTTAAAAATAATCTAACAAAGTTGTTCTAAAGTGCAGGAAGACCAGGATTATGGAGATCAGAGCAACATGATGACGTACTGATGGGGTCTCTGCAGAGTACAGGGTCAGAAGGCAAGCTAGGCAGGCCACAGCCGGCTGCGTTGATGGCGATCACCCTGAACTGGTACAGGGCGCCCTCCAGCAGGCCTGTAACGTCCCAGTTGTTGCCCAGTGGGAGCGCACGGATTGGTTCCCGGGTGACACGGGTCCAGCGTTTGGAAGTGGTCTCCTTCTTCTCAACGAAGTAGCCGGTGATGGGGGATCCGCCGTCAACTTTGGGCTCATCCCAGTTGACGGTCATGGACTCCAGACAGACTTCGGTAACTGTTGGTTTCTCACACTGACCGGGTACAGCTACAGTAGGACAGGTTGGTCATCAGTCATCAAGAATATTCACAGGAGCATCGAATATGTTATATTTAAAACCTCTCTAAACTTACTGAAGAGGTTTCTGGCCTTCTCTGGCTCACTGATCACTGCCGGTCCGACTCCAAACTTGTTCTGGGCCATGACTCTGAACTCGTACTCGTGGTTCTCTGTAAGACGTGTCACCACGTAGGCGCACTCTTTGGGGTCGTTGGAGACGTGGACCCAGGTCTTTCTGTTGTCCTCACGCTTCTCAACCACATAGTTGGTGATCTTAGATCCACCGTCATCTGTGGGAGGGTTCCAGGCCAGGCCGATCCTCTCCGCAAACACCTCTGTGAACTTGATTGGTCCCACTGGTGGGCCAGGAGGTCCTGGAAGTCAAAAATAAAAAAATATATAAATTTTCCATTCAGTTAAATAATCTTAGTTAGTGTTTAGCTAAAATGATTAATGTTTCTCACCATTATGCCCAATGAAAAACATTAAAAATAGTTAATAGTTTTGTGATAAAAATGTCATTAAGAGATTATTTTGTGAATATTTTGGTATCAGGAATTAGCCTTGTTTTGCTTTATGGACAGCGATGATGCTAAAAATCTAATTCACATATAGAAAGATTTCTAAAATGACTGTTTAACATTAGTGTTCTGCCTAACACAAAAGATTAAAAACAGTTCATAATATTTTAGTGATAAAAATGTAAATTTATCTTAAAAAGATGGTAATTTAGTTAAAAATGTCTTTAAAGCCAGTGTTGATTTATCTGTATTTTATTTTGAAGGTGAATTCTGAGGTCGCAGTGCATTATGGGTAGCAGAAGAATCGTTCTACAGAGAAAACCTTCCTATCTATATTTAAACTTCACTTCCTGTGCTTCAGAAGAGCTTAATAAAGAAGTTTCAGTTTTCCGGTTGATGAAAACTTGACTTTGGCTTGCTGATTAATAGTGACAATATACAGAGTGTGTCCACCACCTAGTGATAACAGTAAACTCACCCAGCACTGCTAGCTTGATGTCCTTGGAGACAGTACCCAGGCTATTACTGGCCGTCAGGCTGTAGAGGGCGCTGTCATTCCGGCTGGCCTGCTGGATCAACAGTGTGCACTTGTCTGGGGTCACCAGTTTGTTGATATGCTGGTCATACTGGACAGCAGCCTTTTCCTCGGGTTTGGCCAGGCTGGCCTTGTGCCAGGTCAGCGTGGGGAAGGGACAGCCGCTGATCCTGGCCACGATGCTGACGTCGCAGCCCTCCTCGCCCTCCATGGCTTCACGCAGCTCAATGGTGGGAGGACCTGCAGAAAAACAACAGGCATCAGAAATTAAACTACTGGCTTAGAGTCAAATCTAAAACCTAGATAGTTTTAAACATGTTTCCAAGGGAAACATTAAGAAATGATTGAGGTAGTTGTCACTCACATGTCTGGTCCTTGATGACCAGAGGTCCAACGGTGGCAGAAGGTCGGCTGGGTCCAGCTGCATTCACAGCTTTTACTCTGAATTCATATTCTCCTCCCTGCAGTTTGATTTAATTTATTTATTTAGCGCAATTCATGGCAGAATAAAGAAAGTAAGCACAACAATATATTACTATACAAATCACATAACGGAACACAGTACATGTAGTTCTATTAAAAGAAGCAAAGATGAAGAAACGGAACAAACAGAAACATAAATCTAAAAACAAAATACAAGACACTCAACATTAAGCAGTGTTAGACATTATCAAATAGTACATGACTGGTTTGCCTTAAACCAATTTTTAGAAATTGCAGTTTTCACACGTATACTAGTAGTCCATCCCATGAACGTGCGCCTCTGATAGACGCCACCTTCTGGCTAAACTGTGTTTTGCACCTCAGTGTGTTTGTATTTGACTAACCCTTTTTAGAATAAAATCAAATTGTATGTGACCAGGTTGTATAACAGTACATCATATGAGGGAAATAAATTACTGCATGCATACAAATTATAGCTGACTGTGCGGTGAGAAAACACTGTATATAACAGAAGTTTCCTAAATTGAATTTTATGACATTTGAAGAAAATCGGTCTCCACTGTATTGAATTGAAGAAGTACCACTGCTGAGTGCTGTATCTAAAGGCAAGAGGTAGTAAACTGACCTCCTTCAGGTCCTCCACAATGAAGGTGAGCTCCTCCACATCTCTCTTGTTGCACTGCTTCCAGGTCTCCTTCTCCTTGCTGCTGGTGTCCCAGCTCAGACGCTCGATGATGTAATGTTTTACAGGTGAGCCGCCGTTGTTCTTTGGAGGCTCCCAGCTCAGCGTGACGGTGTTCTTTGTGACTAGGTTTACCTTCAGCTTGGTTGGGGGGTCAGGTGGGTCTGAGGAGGTGGCAAAAGAACAATGAACTTTGTAGACACGATTCTGGAAATGTAGTGTTGTACATGTGCATCTGGAAAAGTGGGATTGTCCTTACAGATGGGATCTCTGGCTCTGATGGGTTCGGTTGTCTCGGTAAAAGGACCAAATCCCAGTCTGTTTTCTGCTCGAACCCTGAACAGGTAATCCTGACCCTCAAGCAGGCCTGGAACCACAAAGGCCTGGCTAGCACAAGCGGCATTCACCTGGGAGTAAAACAAATAGGCCAAAGTTATCATTCAAGCACAGGAAACATGAAGATGACAAGGGAGAAAATCAACACACTGCCTTTTTACCTTGGTCCAGGCCTTGTCAATCACAGACTTCTTCTCAATGAAGTAGCTCTTTATCCTCTCTCCTCCATCAGTGTCAGGGAGCTTCCAGATCAGCCTCATGGTGGAACGAGTTACATCAGTGACCTTCAGGTCCTTTGGAGGTCCAGGAACATCTTAAAACAAAACCAAAAGCAAAGTCAGACATCCATAAACATAAAATGAACAATTTCTACAAACCAACAATCCCAAACCATAAACTCAGGTTAATTCAGACAGAACGTTTCTGCTGATTAAAGGTCCATACCGACGACAATGACTCTGACGTTGACATGTTTCTGTCCAGACTTGTTCTTGGCTGTGATGGTGTAACGTCCAGAATGACTCCTCAAGCTCACAGGGATGTTCACGACTGAGGTGGTGTCTGTGGACTCAACCTGGAAACAGTCATAAGCATTTAATACGAACTCTTATAGGTCTGGATTTGATATGCTTACTTTATGAGCCTCGTATACCAAAGAACAATCAGCTGTCCTTACCTGAGCCTCAACAGGGATTGTGTGCAGTTTGTTCTTTTTCTCGCTCTTGGCTTTGCCTTCGTAGTCCCATGTAACCTTGGGAGCAGGCCGGCCCTTAATGGTTGCGGGAATCCTGATTGGATCTCCAGCACGAATGTTGACTAGTTCCTCAGCCATGACATCAATTGTAATGACAGGAGGAACTGTCATAAAGAGAATACATAAACAGAAGGTCAAAGACAAGTAAATTGGTATCTGTTTGCTGTTTTGACAGTTCAAGGTTCAACATACGTTGGACATCCTCTATCAGAACTTCGCTGGTACGCGGGCTGGGGTCGGACTCGCCGATGTCGTTGACAGCGATGATCCTGAAGCGGTAGCGTTTCAACTCACGGAGACTGGGCACGGTGAACTCCGTGGTGGGATGCAGGCTGTCAATGTCGTTGATCTTGTGCCACTCTGACGAACCTTCATCCTGAATCTGGATAATGTAGCCCTTAATGGGACTTCCTCCGTCACTCTCCGGTGGCTTCCAGGACAGCATGACGCTATGCTTCGTCTTGTCAGCAACCTCAGGAGCAGCAGGCATGCTTGGAGGAGCTGGGAGGTGAGAAGAAGTTTGCATTTTTGTAAACCACGTATTTATTAGCTTCAGAAAATATTCCTGTTGTGATGAACTCACTGATTGGATCAACTGCAAAGGCAGAGTCAGATGGCCCACTGAATGGTCCGGTACCAGCTGAATTGGAGGCTGCAACCCTGAACTCATACTCTGTTCCTTCAAACAGTCGAGTCACCTGATTGAAATAGTGATTAATGTGTTTAGTGTTTTTGATGTTTTATCTAATAAAAGTGACCACAATAAAATACCTCTAAGCAACAAACCAACCCCAAGAAGCTCACCTGATACTCCCAACCTTTCGTGCCCCTTTTAGTGACTGGCACCTTGTTAACTTTGGCCCAATAGTCCGTTCCTTTCTCTCTTTTCTCCAGCCAGTACCCAGTGATCATTGAGCCTCCAGTCTCTCTAGGAGGCTCCCATGTTAGTGTCATGGAGGTCTTGGAGTATTCTGCAATAGTTGGTTTCTGTGGTGGGCCAGGAAGACCAAATGGATCTGTGATAAGGACTTCCTCTGTTGTACACGGGTCAGATATGCCGTACTTGTTTTCGGCTCTGACTTGGAACAGATAGGTTTTGCTGGTCTCCAACTCCCACACCTATAAAAGGAAGAGCGTTAGCCCTCCATTTACAGTCACTAAGTGCTTTTCATTAGTGCTTTTGTTGTGACATACCCCGAATTTCCTTTCAATTACGGCATTGTTGACCACTTCCCACTGCGGCTCAGGTGGAGCCTCTTCTCCCTCTTCTGGCTCAGGCTGGTCTTTACGTACTTCCTTTCTCTGAATAATGTAGTTGGTCAGCTCGCTTCCACCATTATCAACTGGTGGGTCCCAGTTTAAGTAGCAAGACTCGGCCCTGATGTTTGACACAGCCAGATTCCTGGGTGGGGTTGGTCGGTCTGAAGAGAAAACAAACACACAAAGTCACCACAATAATCTTTAATAATTTTTTAATTTCTTTAGCAGCATGTTCCCGGCACATTGCCCACTCACCAAGCACCATGACATAGACGGTGTGTTTGGCTGAGCCCATGTTGTTGGATGCTGACACAGTGTAGCTCCCACGGTCCCTCCTGTTGGCAGCTGGGATGGATAGTGTGGTCTTGGCATTCAACCTTCCAGTCACCTCTGTTTCTATCAGCAGTGTCTCTGTCGGCTTGTCGATTAGCACGTCGTCCTTGGACCACTCGATCTTTGGGATGGGGAGTCCAATGATGTCAGCGGGAATTTCGATAGGCTCACCCTTCTTCACAGTAATGCAGTCAGCAGTAAAGTGCTTCAGCATGTGGACCTCAGGACCAACTGACAGTTTGGAAGAGACACCAAAATTCAGGACATGAGGAAAAACATTACCAGCATACCTACTGGTTTGACTTTGCTTATATGAATGTTTCTCTGAATACAAATGATGCATTGGAAGTTTTAACGAAATGTAGTCTGACCTTCATCATCTTGAATTACTACAGTCAGTGGAATGGATGGCTCACTCTCTCCAATAAGATTGGCACATTTGATTCTGAACTCATACATCCAAGCCTCCTCCAGGCCCTCAACAGTGAGAGACATGTTGGGGCAGATCTCTGTGTTGCAGGGCTCAAAGGCCTGTTGGTCCTGCCTCTTCTTCTCTACGAAGTACCCAATAACTGGGCTGCCACCATCACTGCGCGGTGGCTTCCAGGCCAGAGTGATGGAGTTTTTGGTCCTCTCTGTGTAGTGGAACTTTTCAGGGTATGATGGAGGACCTGCACAGTCATCAAACCCAGTTGTGTTTTGGTTAAAAACCCAGCTCTGAATTCTTTCTGTTCTGGCGATAAAAAAGTTTTGAACTTACCCTGAGGATCCACAGCTTTGATGGGTCCCAGCTCTACGGGAACACCCAAACCGTACTTGTTCTTCGCGGTGACACGGAAGAAGTACTCCTGTCCCTCCATGATTCCTACACACTCGCACTTGGACGAAGCGGTTTCAACAGGCTGCCTCCATGTGTGCATCTTAGCATCCCTTCGTTCCACAAGAAAGCCTGTCAGATCGCTGCCTCCGTCATCTTCTGGGTCATCCCAGTTCAGGAAAATCATCTTACGAGTAACAACGACTGGCTTCAAGTCCTTGACAGGACCAGGGACATCTAAAACATTAAATAAAACAAGGCATTAGCGTAAAAGTACTGGTAATAACAATATATACTTGCAGGTTTGCTGGACTTTTAATTACCCATCACTTCCACTCTGGTCGATGCAGACTTGGTGCCACTGGGGTTGCAGGCAGAGATCTGGTATTTTCCACAGTCTTGCCTCTGGACATTCTTGATTGAGACAACACTGTCGTTGCCCTCACTAAGGATCTCCACACGGTCTTTATCTGGTTTGCCATCATCCTTCGTCCAGGTGATGGACGGATAGGGTTTACCAGTGACTGTAGCAGGAACACGCAGCGTTTCTCCAGCTCTGATGATTATACCATTCTTGATGGCAAGGTCCATGTCAATTACTGGGATCTCTGTGGAGTGCAACAAGGAAAGGTGAGAATGCAGAAAATACAAAAGGTCCAAAAGTAACTAGAAGTTCTCGCTTTAGGCAGACCTGCTGGGTTCCGGACAAAAACAGCATCTGTGAAACCAGGTGTTCCTTCTCCTGCAGCATTGCAGGCGATGACTCTGACTGTGTACTTCGCCCCCTCACGAACTCCATAGACGGTGAAGTTACGCTGCTTCCAGGGACGTTCTGTTGACCTAGACCAGTCCTTGGTACCAGCCATTGCCTGAGGAACAGACAATCAGTCTTGTCTCAGTTGGGGGTTTTCAGATGATTTACCAGAAAACAAAATATATTCCTGAGCAAAAACATAAACTAAATCTTCCGACCTTATCCACATGGTATCCCATAATCTCTCCTCCACCATTGTCAGCAGGAGGATCCCACTCTACTTCGATGGAGTGGTCAGTGGTTACCACCACTCTGGCAATGGGAGGTCCAGGTGGCACTACAAGGTTAGAAAAAATGCCATAAGTTGATTAAAATATAATCTGATTAGCATTTTCTGCTGTGAAGATTCAGATTAGTTTACATACAGATTGGAGCGTGTGCTGTTTTAGGCTCAGAGGGAGGACTGAACTTTCCAGGGCCGGCCTGGTTTTCAGCCGCCACCCTGAAGATGTAAGTGAGTCCCTCCAGGAGACCTTCAACGTTCAGCTCCGTGTCTGGGACGAGGTTCCTGGAGATCAGCACAGCAGGAAGGATTATTTTCATGAGCTTGAGGACATGCCTCTGTTTGAATGGGAAGAAATGAGAATCTTAGATTTCCTCACCTGTTGACACGTGCCCAGTGTGAGCTGTTGATCTCCCTGCGCTCCACCCAGTAGCCCAGAATAGGGCTGCCATTGTCCTTTGGTACGTCCCAAGTGACCAGCATGCTGTTGGCTGTGATGTCGTCAATCTGTGGCTTATCTGGAGCCTCGGGAGGTTCTGAGGAAAATGAAAAAGAATGTTTTATTTTTTTTCTACGACTTGCACAAACAAAGCTATTGATAATATTCCCTTATATGTACATACCGAAAGGATTCTTGGCAATGAGAGGTTTGGAGACGCAGGGTGGACCAGGGCCAAACTTGTTTTCGGCTACGACCCTGAAGATATACTCCTTCTTCTCAATGAGTTTGGGCACCAGGTAGCGGCAACCTCTCAGTGTGCTGGTAACACAACTCCAGCCGAACTCAAGCTTGGAGTTGTCCTTCTTCTCCAGGGTGTAGTTGAGGATCTCACTGCCGCCGTCATCCAGAGGAGGATCCCACTTGCAAATGACTGAGTTCTTCCTCACTTCCTCAAATCTAAAGTTCACGGGAGGACCAGGAGTATCTGCAAACACAACGGATAAGCTCTTATAGAATGACCACTCAAATGAAGTATTTAGACTGTCCAAATGTGTGACAGTCTATTTGGACTTTTTTTTTCCCCCTGCTTGTGTTCTCTTACCAAGCACGTTGACCTCGCAGGTTGCTGAGGCAATGCCGTGATCGTTCTCCACCTTCACCATGTAGACCCCATGATCTGGGCGGACAGACTCATTAATGACGATGGAGGACACGCCCCTGTGACTGTTATTGATGGTCAGACGTTCATTTATGGTGGGATAGTCAGGCTCCTCCATCTCTGGCTCAGCAGCTTCCTCCTCTGGCTTCTTCTCCTCCTCCTTCTTCTCCTCTCCTTTCTTTTCCTCTCCTTCCTTCTTCTCTTCTTTAGTCTCCGCTTCTCCCTCTGGCTTTTTCTCCTCTTCCTTCTTCTCCTCTCCTTCCTTTTTCTCCTCTCCTTCTTTCTTCTCCTCCTCCTTCTTCTCTAGCTTCTTCTTCAGGGGTTTCTCAGGTCTCTTGCGGAGTGGTTCAGGTTGGATCTCCTGGTTGTTCCAGTACCAGGTGATCTGAGGGTACGGTGAGCCGGAAATATTGGCGTCCAGGCAGATCTCGCAGCCTCGCTTCACGCTGAGACCGGACTGCAGGCTACCACTGAGGAAAACCTTTGGAGGATCTGAAACACAAAGTCCAATTAACTTAAACTTGACTCTAAAACCTAACAGTGGAACGACAGAAGAGGAAAGTGGTACTTAGGAGAACATTGTTGAATTTTTCTTCTCCTTACCAACGGCATCAGAGGCCTTAACGAACAATGTGTTGCGTGACGGATCACTGATGCCAGCGGCGTTTTCAGCTTTGACTCTGAACATGTAGTTCTTGCCCTCTGTTAGTCCTCTGACTGTGTAGGACAGGACAGGAACCAGGAAGTCATTGCACCTCTCCCACTTGTCCTCGCCCTTCTGCTGCCTCTCCAGAATGTAGCCCATGATTTTGGCACCGCCGTCGTACATAGGAGGCTTCCAGGTCAGGGTTATAGTGCTGGAAGTGGGGTTGTGGGTTTCCACATCCACTGGCGCGTCAGGAGCATCTGGGTCAATAAACATATGATCCAAATGTCTTAAATGGTACAGTCAAGTTAAATTATTAACAGGGCTTTATTTTGACCACTAAATAGGGAACAAAGTTGTATTATTACCAGAATAAAGTCATAGCTACAAAAATAAAGTGGTAGCACTATGAAAATAGTCAAAATAACAGAACAACAAAGTTCTAAAAATATGAGAACAAAGTCGTAATATTACCAGGATAACAATACATTATAATGTATTGTTATTACAATACGTAATAATACAAGAATAAAGTTCTAATATCAAAAGAACAAAGTCATAAAAATACAAGAATTAATTTCTAATATTACAAAAATGAATCCATAGTGTAACAATAATAAAGCCGTAAAAACACGACAATGGACATAAAATAAGATTAAAGTTATAATATCAGAATAAAGTCATCAAAATTAAGATAATGAAGTAGAAATTTTATTAGAACAGTCAACTTTTTTTCTTGCAATATGGCATCTTTATTCTGCTAAAGTTATAATTTTATTTTCATAAAACTATGACTTTATTGCGCAATTAAATATTCTTTTTCTTTGCTTGGCCATAATTCTCCATTTTACTTCTTTACAGAAAAACCATGAGCAAATTGAAGCATACAGCCTACAATGAGTTAATTTTCATGAATAGAATCACAAAGTAAACTATTTCTCATACGTTTTTGGTCCTCTGCAATGACGGGGTTGCGCAGTTCGATGAACTCTCCTCCTCCAATCTTGTTGACGGCCTGGACTCTGAAGTAGTACTCTCCGTTGGGGATGAGGTCTTTCACCGTCCAGCTCACCTTGTTCTCTCCAGACATCATGTTGACGTAGGTCCTCCTACCAGCCTCACGCCGCTGCACCCACATGTACCAACAGAGCACCATCAGTTTGTGGTATTCAAACTATCAGAAACTCCTTTGGTTTAAAACTGAAAATGAAACCGACCTGAAGGACGTAGTGAAGAATCGGGCTGCCACCGTCATAGTCTGGAGGATCCCAGGAAACTTTACATGAGCTCTTTGTGATCTCAGAGGCAACAATCTCTTTGCAGGGACCAGGAAGACCTGAAGACACAGAGGCAAATACATGTTGAAGAACTGTTTGCAAGCATAAGAGATTAATGTGTTTTGATGGCAGATAAATGGAACGCATGTGATTACCGATGACTTTCACGTTAATGGTTGCACTGGCACTTCCCAGTTTGTTCTCCAGAGTCACTTTATAAACTCCAGCATCGGGGTGAAGGCTGCTGTCAATCTCCAGGTGACAGGAAGTGTACTCCTTCCTGCTCCGAACAAACAAATCAGCCAGAAACAATCAGAATGAGGCCTTATATACATTTTCTTTGTGTTTAATCTTTAAGGTGTCAGTCAGGGTTCACACAATTTTCAAAATTCAAATACTTTTCAAGTATTATCTAAGTAAGTTTTCAAACTTTTCCAGTTTGAAAACTTGTTTTTATCTCCACACTTTGGAGATAAAAACAATACATTTGAACTAAAAAAAGACACTTTCAATTGACTATTATATGATATTTATGACTGTTATTAATAGTATCTTGTGATAGTATTTTATTTTCTACAGCAGGAATAAGGTAAACTAAAGTGTAACAAAATATTATGTTTTGAAATGTCTCTCTCACACCCTGTACACCTGACACTAATTTCACAAAAAATCCCCCAAATTCAAGAACTTTATATAAGAAGTCATTAAGCCATTAGGAATAATAAATATCCATTACATTGAAACAACCCAAACAAATGTTAAATTACTTTGCTGCTCAAATAAAATGCCAAAATACAATAAAGAGTTACAAAATAATCTCTAAATCCATTTTTTCACAAAGTTTTCTGGAATTTAGCGAATGGAAATAATTTAGGTAGATATAACTAACTTAAAGCAAGAAAAGTTTAGTCAGATTTAACTTCACCGTGAGGAAAAAAATTTGTATTTTCATTAGGTGTTTGAAAATATCTGTTTTCAACTGTAAATAATATTTTCAAAATTTAGGCTTTCAATCAAGTGCTAGATTGCACTTTATTACAAAACTGTGCAGTTTGAATATCAAGCACTTTCAAGGACTTTATACAGAAAACCTGGAAAATACCTAATTGAAATTCAAGCATCAGTACGGACCCTGCAGGTCTGTTGGTTGTGTCTGGATCTTAAACCGTTAGTCGTCGTTCTGACCTGAACATGAGACGCTCATCAGCCTTCAGCTCCTTGCCGTCTTTGTGCCAAGTGATTTTGGGAGACGGGACGGCTCTGAAGGGAACTGGGATGTGAAGCTTCTCTGTTTCCACCACAACGAGGTCCAGAGTCTGGAACTCCAGCGTTGGGTTACCTGGGACCAAAGAGGAGGATGTTTAATCATGCTTTGGCAGTTTGTATATTTGTTTAGGAAACAGATGTGGTGCGCTTACAGTCAGAGTCTTTGGCAAAGACGTTTTCTGAGATGTCGGATGGCTCACTCTCTCCCACAGAATTGATGGCCCTCACTCTCAGTATGTACTCCTTCTCAGGGACGATGCCCTCCTCAACTCGGTACTTCAGCTCCTTCACTGGACGGGAGTTGACCCTCATCCACTTCTCAGTTCCGGCCTCACACATCTCGATGTGATAGCCGCGGATGGGGGAACCGCCGTCCTGCTGCGGAGGCTTCCAGGCGATGGACAGGAAGTCCCTGCTGGCTCCGGTGACATGCAGCTCGATGGGCGGAGATGGGATTCCTGAAGATAACAAGAAACAGATTCAGAGCACAGACCTGAACGTTCAGAGACACATAAAGACAGTTACAAAGTCAGCCTTCTATCACTTGAAGAACATTTCCAGGATTAAAGAACTCATGTCCCAGCAAAATCTAGAGAAACTCATCTATGCGTTATTTTCAGTCGCATTGATATATGAAACATTGATCAACATATTTGATGTATATCGATGATTTTGATGATGGTCTGTGACAAAATGCAACACTTGTTACTGGTTTCTCAACTGGTGACTGTATGATGTTCTTATGATATAAAGCACTCCGAGCTGCCTTATTGCTGAAATGTGCTATAGAAATAAGTTTGATTGGTTGATTGTGGACTCCAACACATTGTATTCAGGCTGACCTGTTGGATCTTCAATGGTCAAGATCTCTGTAGGTTCACACGGGTGTCCGACTCCGGCCTCATTCTCAGCCCGGACCTGGAACTGGACTTCTGTTCCCTCAATAACATCTGTTACCCGGTATTTACAGTCTGGACCAGAAGTCTTTCCACATTTCACCCAGCGTGTTCCAAGCTTCTCCTTCTTCTCAATAGAGTACCTGGATGGAGCAAACACCAGAAGATGAACATAGTGGGAACAACAATGAACAGTCCTACAGCCTGAATGAGGCCGAGTGAAGAGATATCACCTGAGTATGGGTCTACCGCCGTCATTTTTAGGTGCCTCCCACTCCAGGTCCACATACTTTTTGGTCACGGAGTAGACGGTGAGTGCATAGGGTGGCCCAGGAGTAGCTGCAACAAAAACATGTTTTATTTTCTATGACTCAAGAGATTTTATGTAGCTATGTTTCTATTACAAAAGTGCAAAATTTGTTGATATTCCGTTAATGTAAAAAAATACAAAATTTGGAAATTGCGGCATTTTCAAAAAATAAATATATCAGAGGTGTTTGCAATGGAAATGTTTACTGATCCACCACTTACTGAAAGTATCCTTGGCCAACACGGAGTCCTCCAGCTCGCAGAACGGCCCGACACCCACGGCGTTCTCTGCGGCGACTCTGAACACGTACAGAGCTCCGTCGTTGAGCGGCGTCACGGTGGTCTTCAGCTCCTTCACGGTGGTGTCCACGGCCTGCCAGCCTTTACGCCTGACGTCACGCTTCTCCACGACGTAGTTGGTGATGCGAGATCCTCCATCACGCTCCGGAGCCGTCCACTTCAAGTCAGCGCTGCTCCGGCTGATACTCACAACCTCCAACCATCGTGTAGCCGATGGAGGATCTGAGGGGGATTAAACAGAACTGTCTTCAGTTTCATTTACTCAGATGATTACCTACAACGTTATTTCTACAGATTCATCTTCAAGTTGGGGTTATGAGGCTATTTTTAGTTAATACTGTAGGATGTACAAATTAACAACACAAAGTCACAAATTGAAATTGTAAAATGAGGTCTTCCTCAAGGATTAGTCCTAGGACCTAAATTATTTATACTTTCTCTAAATGATATTTTTACAGCATCCAGTTTTTGAAATGTATAACATTTGCAAACAATACAAATTTTTTTTATGAATATGGATGAACTAATACAAACAGTAGGCAAAGAGCTAAGCTGAGTTAAAAAAAAAAGTGGTTTGATTATTAGGAAAAAATGAAGAAAAAAATACATTTATAGTATTTTCTGATAAACAGATATATAATAACGTAAAGGTACATATAAATTAAGTTGAAATCGATGAGACAAATTTATTTGAAAGGCTCATATTGAATATATTAGAAACAAAATTGCAAAAACTATTGAAATATGGTTGAAAATAAAAGACTTAATAAATGTAAAAGGCTTACATACTCTGAGTCTATGAATAGGGTAGGTAAATATCAGCCTCGGCTTCAGTTTGTTCCTTTTAAATTATTGGTTTGTACAGTAGTATTTTCTTTTGTTTTTTTTGTAACGTTGTTAATTTACCAAACTAAAATAAAGTGAATTTGAATCCACCTGTTTGGAAATGCCCTTGTATTTTCTGGGATTATCTGGTATCTCCCGAACATTTTGTTCTTTAAATTAACTCAGACAAAGGTATTTTCTCTCTTTAAAGTGTTAGTTTTTCTTACTCAGCCTCTCCTTGCACAGCACCGGGTCGCTGGGCTCGCTGGGTTCACTCTCCCCGGCCACGTTAATGGCTCTCACTCTGAACGAATACTCCTGCTTCTCCATCAGGCCCTTCAGGAAGAACTCCAGGAGGCTGATGTTCTCCGCCACACGGATCCAGTCCGTAGTTCCGCTCTTCAACATCTCGATGACGTAGCTGTCGATCTTGGCCCCGCCGTCGTGCTCAGGTTTGGTCCAGGTAAGAAAGCAGGACGTCTTGGCCACATCCTTCACTGTGGGTTTACCAGGAGGCCAAGGAGGATCTGGAAAAAGAGCGAACATGAAGGATTTAATTTACTTTATAACTTTAAATAAAAACAACCTGTTTAAGATGAGAAACATGTTGTACCAATAGGGTCTTTGATAAGGATTGGATCTGTCTCTTTGCTGGGTTTTCCAGTTCCAGCCAGATTTTCAGCCAGGACTCGGAACTTGTACTTCTTCCTCGTGGGAAGACCTTTCACTCTGCAGAAAAACAGGACAACATCAGTAAAATCTCCACCAAAGACACTTCTGACCAGACACTGAGCTGCCCTCACCTGTAGTTGGTGTCTTTGATGGGCAGCTTGTTGCATCGTATCCACTTGTCATGGTCCGGTTCGTATCTCTCCACCCAGTAGCCTGTGATGGGGCTGCCTCCATCCTCGTCCGGCTCATACCAGTTCAGGGTCACGGCGTCTTTGGTGATGTCTGAAGGCTCCAGTTTGTAGGGCGCTCCAGGGGTGTCTGGACCAAACAAAAGAATCACATTAGACTTCGCAGAACTTTAGCAGAGCTTTCAATTAACTTAAAGGTAACCCATTATGCTTCCATGAACCTATCTATGGGCTAAAAAAAAGGTGTTAATTACATTTTTTGGACAAAATAATTTTTAGATAATGAGATTTTAGTCTGGTCAGTTATGCTTATTTTCAGCTCCTTTCAGAATGAGCAGCTTTTGGGCTTCTGTCACTTTTAATCCAAATGAGCTGCTGCTGGCCACGCCTCCCAATGCAATGTTTACACTCACATGTGAAAATGGCTGCAAACAGATGCACGACCATACAACCGCACATCTTTGAGAAGCAGAAGTAGAGCCTCCTGCACAACCACCAAGAATGCAGCAGTGGTTTCGTTGGTGATCTCAGAAATGTCGAAGGTTAACCCTAAGTCAACAACAAAACCTTGTATTTTCCAGCAGCCATTGTACAGCACATACAGCGGTAAAACCAGCTGACCAAAAGGCCTGGAGCACATGTTGGGTTGCTAGGTGATGGGCGGAACTCTTCTAGGGTTGCTAGGTAACAAGCTGGGTTAAGAAAGTAGTGGTTACAATGTTACAATCCTGCTGATCTGTAACTTACATTCAGAAGGTTTATGAAACGGCTCATTTTCTAGACAAAAACATTAACTTATTGCTATAAAACATATTTTTTTAAAGCACCTTAGCTGTTTTTAGAAGCAGTATAGACCCAATTGAAAGTACAAAAATGTGCAAAATGTGAATTCTTAAAAGTGTTTGCAGGATCTAACTTAGCTGTAAAAACTTTGTGGAAGATTATTGTTTTTATTTATAAAGTCTAACTGCTTGATGTCAGAGTCGCATCACCTACCAAACGGATATCTGGCTATGATGGGCAGGTGTTCAGCTGGTGGGCCGACACCAAACTGGTTCTCAGCGAACGCTCTGAAGATGTACTCTTTGAACTTGACCAGGCCGACAGCCTTGTACGTGGTCTGTTTGACGGTGGAGGACAGCCGGTGCCAGATCTCGCTGTCGGCAGCTCGGCGCTCCACGATGTAGTTGGTAACTCTGGAGCCGCCGTCGTCGCGTGGCGGGTTCCAGGCCAGGAGGCAGGTTTCGTTGGTGATCTCAGAAATGTCGAAGGCAGCAGGAGGACCAGGTTTGTCTATTTTACATTGAGAAATATTGATTTAATTGAAACGTAAACCGAGATAGACATTACATCTCTGGGTTGTAAACTCTTCTTACCAAGGATGTTGACATCCACAGTGGCGGTGGCACGGCCGCTGCTGTTGGTCGCCTCAATGATGTAGGTGGAGCTGTCGTCTCTCTTGGTCTTAGCAACGGTGACGGTGGAATGTCCCGGCTTGGTGTCGATGGACACCCTGTCGTCTGGCTTCAGAACCAGGTCGGCCTTGGTCCACTTCACTCGGGGTTCAGGCTTACCCTTAACTTCAGCTGGGAGTTCGATCTTGCTGCCAGCCTTGGCCGTCAGACCGGCCAGAAGCTTGGCATCTAGCTGGATCTCTGGAGCCTCTGAGGACGGAATAATGATAAAAACTCATCAGAAACTACTTGTTTTCATTATTTCTTAAGCATTTAGATTTTTTCTTAGACTATGTGTCACTGGGCTGTCACAATAAGTTTTGTTGGTTGATAAATTTGTCCAAGAAATTATTGCAATAAATGATAATATTGTCAGTTTTGAGACCATTTTCCACTAATCTTTTATTGTTTTTAGAAAAACTAATCTTTCTAAATAGTGGCCTTTCAACGATAAGTGGAGCATCTATTAATAATTGTCCAACTGGAAATTATTGAGCTTATTTTCTCATGCAATTTACAGCTCATTGTGACAGGCCTTTGTGTCACAAAAATAATGCTAATAGAACATTCCTATTTGTGTTAGCTTCTCTAGGGCACCAGTCACAAAAAGAAGTGTGATTTTTATCATCCATTCGTCCCTTTTCTAACACCCTTGTCCCCAGTGGGGTCAGGAGCTGCTGGTGCCTGACTCCAGCTAACGTTCCGGGCGAGAGGCGGGGTCACCCTGGACAGGTCGCCAGTCTGCCGCAGGGCGCGATTTATATCATTAAACTGCAAATTGCAACTGCATTTTAATCATATTTGCTAGGTGTTTATTATTGCTTTTATTGAACAAACAGTGAAGAAAAAAAAAAAGCAAAATATTGATTGGAATTTATCATGACAAAGTTAAATCAAAATTCTTACCATGATAAGAAGTTTATCACGATAAACGATAATACAGTAAATGCCCACCCTACACTGATCTCTATCGAGGAGAAAGTCCATGTTATTACCTATCGGATCAACAGCCTGGATCTCGTCTGTGGGCTTGCAGGGCCGACTGGCTCCGAGTCGGTTCAGAGCTCGGACTCTGTAGGCGTACCACTCGCCCTCGATCAGACCGGTCACCTGGCACTTCAGCTCCGGCACCGTGTCTCCGCAGGGCTCCCACTTATCTGTGCCTCTCTGGCAGCGCTCCACGTTGTAGCCTCGGATGCCGGTGCCACCGTCATATTTTGGTGGCTCCCAGGTGAGGAAGATGCCACTGGCTGACTTGTCTCTCCACTTCAGGTTCTCTGGTGGGTCTGGAACAGCTGGAGAGAGGGCAAAGTGTACGGGTTAAAAAGTTAGAAGAATATAGAAAGGCTTGGAGATGTGGATCAAAATAATCGATATATATTTGTGCAATGATTTTGATAATAGTATCTGACAAAATGCAATGCTTATTGCTTGTTTTACTTTTGGTGACTATGATGTTTTTATGATGTGAAGTACTTGCTGATATATGCTGTGCAAATAAACTTGACTTAATTTTTATAAGATGTAGATATTTGCCAGAATACCATCTAAAAGCTTAGATTACTCATATCTTTAAAGGTTTAAATGTTAACTGTCCAGTTAGTCTGACTTACTGGCTGGAGAAGAGACGTTGACAGGCTCATCGATGTATGCTGGCTCTCCTGGGCCGCACTTGTTGCAGGCGGTGACTCTGAATAGATACTCTTTCCCTTCAACCACGTCGGTGACAGTGAACTCCAGATCCTGGATCCCTGTTACAACCTGAAACAATTTGATTCTGTTACCAGCAAGGCCACAGATGATCTCACTTCCGATTTATTCCTTATCCCAGTTACATGATGATGATTAAATCCAGACGCTGTTGTCGTACCTTCACCCAGGTCTTGCGGGACACGTCCCGTTTTTCCACCTGATAGCCGGTTAGAGGACTTCCTCCATCATGTTCTGGAGCCTCCCAGCTAAGATGGACGTGCTGCCGGGTCACCTCTAGGACCTTGAAGTCCTTGGGAGCGCTGGGTGCAGCTGGAAACAAAAACACAAACAACGAGTTAAAACCAATGATAAAAATCCATTTTCCCCCCCGGATTTGCAGTATTTTTCCGTACCGATGACGTTGACCTCGATATCTCCAGACACGGAGGTGACGTCGTTCTCCAGGTGGAGGGTGTAGATGCCTCTGTCTGGCCGGACGCTCGGCGTGATCATAAGTTCTGTGAAAGTGGACTTGGTCATCAGGGAGACGCGCTCGTCTGCGGTTGTCACCTCCTTCTCTCCGAAGGTCCATTTGGCGACGGGGGTCGGGTATCCGGTGATGGGAACTCTGATGGTGAGAGGCTGAGGGACAATCACTTCCAGGCCGTCTTTGAAAGCACTTAGGTCAAAGGATGGAGCAACTGGAGAGGAATGATGAGAACAAAGACCTTATTTTAACGCCTCATTTCCTCTTACATTAATGAAAAACTAATTTTAAATTTTCTGGAGTCACTGTCAATTCGACAAATGTCACATCTCTCACAATGTGGGTCGTCTGCCAGCAGAGGTCCGACGACGTTTGACGGCTCAGAAACTCCAGCAGCATTTTCAGCAAACACTCTGTAGTTGTACTTGGTTCCATATTTCAGACCAGACACCTAAAAACATGCAAAGATGTTAGAAAGTGAAGTTGAACAGAAATATGTGATCCTCAGTAAGAGGATTACAGATTTAAAACAGCATGCTGTCTTAAGTAGTTCAAAAGTTGAAAAAGTAAGGCAACTTTAACTGATTTCAAGTTGTATGCGCTGCCATACGATGGCGTATTAGGGACATTGTAGCTAGGAAAAAAGGAGTAAATTTCGTTAAAGAATTTTGAAATTTTGGGATTCATCTCAGAAACTTTCTAGATATAACTTGAAAAAGTCAAAAATTTACTTAAAAAACTCAAAAATTCAAATTTGAATTTGAAAAGGTGAAAATGTCAACTTTTGGAAATACTGATGTCATTTTCTTTGATGTCGAAACCTATAAAGATTATGATACATAACACAAAATATGGTGAGTTTGACAAAATAAAGTTTTTGGTATGTCGGTACCAAGATGCAAATTAAAAACTTAAAAAATGGCCAAAATGGAGGAAGGTGTTACTTTTAATTCATTAATAAAACGGGACAAGTAATTATTGGACCTGGCGATCAGAGATTAGACCCAGTCAACTGAAAACTGGTTGACAACAATCTGACTCACTGACTTCTAGTTAGAACACCGTGTTAAAGACAGAAAACGGGCCATCTGGAAGTTTGTGAGGCCGTCATCCCACACCTTGTAGAAGAGGTCTGGGCAGAGGCGGGCGTTGCAGCGGAGCCACTTGTTGGTTCCCTCCTCGCAGCGTTCGATGATGTAGCCGGTGATGATGCTGCCGCCGTTTTTCAGAGGCGTCTCCCAGGTGAGCTGCACTGAGCTCTTGTTCTGGTCCTGCCAGGTCAGGTTCTGAGGTGGACTGGGACGTTCTGCAGAGAGGAAAAAAAAATAAAAATTAGGAACTTCAGACTGAGACTGGGATGCTAATTTTGTAGTAAACATAATTTACTCTCCAGTCCTCACCAATTGGATCCATGATCTTAACAGGTCGTGTAGCGGCGCTGGGTTTGCCCTCGCCAGCTTTGTTCTCAGCTTTGACTCTGAAGATGTACTCCTTGTTCTCAATGACGTCATTGATGATGGCACTGAGCTCGCCGGCTTTCGTCACCTGGACAGGCGACCACTTCACCGACGTCCTGTCGCGCAGCTCCACGATGTAAGAGGTGATGGGAGAGCCTCCGTCTGACACAGGAGGATCCCAGGAGACGGTGCAGCCGAACTTGGTGACGTTTCCAACGTCAACGTTCAGAGGAGGTTCAGGAACGTCTGAAACCAAGAAATGGAATATGGAATGTTTTATATTCCAGCTACCGAAAACACTAAGTTATTGCCAAAAAGTCAGAATGTTGATTTTAAAAGCAGTAGAAACCCAAATGGAAGAATAAAAACATGTAAAATGTGTAAAAGGTTTCTTTTAATGCCCAATTTAAATTGTTAATTGTATTTATCATCGATAGGAGCAGAAGAGTATATTCAAAGTTAACCCTACCAAACTTGTTCTTTGCTTGCACAGCTTCGTCCGTCTCAACGAAGGGTCCGTTGCCAACCCTGTTTCGGGCGCTGACTCTGAAGAAGTAGAAGGAGTCCTTCTGCAGCCCCGTCACCGTGTATTCGGGGCTCTCTGAGTGATCGGTGGCCAGAGTCCAGGTCTTACGCTTCACATCGCGCCTTTCAACCACATAGCTGATCACTTTGCTGCCGCCGTCGTTCTCAGGCTCCTCCCATGCCAGGCTGACCTCGCCGTCCGCAGTGTCGACCACCTGAAGGTTCTTCACAGGTCCGGGAACATCTGGAATGAAGATTTGCAACGTTTGAAGATGTTTCAAACACCGCAAACAGCTTGTGCTAACCATATGTTTGGAAAATTATGAATTGGAACGGCCACTCTAACATGTAACCATCTCTAGTTGACTCACCGATGACGTCCAGGTTGATGAAAGCTTCTCCCTGTCCGTGTTTGTTCTTGATGACGATCTTGTAGCGGCCTTGGTCCGACTTCTTTGGGTCCTTCAGCCGGTACTCGGTGCGCTCGGCGGAGGTGTAGATGTTGTCTTTGGGCAGACTCTGGTTGTCGTACAGCCAGTCAGCCTCGGCCTGAGGGTAGGCGCTGTACGGGACGGCCAAGACGATGGGCTTCCCGGCGTCTGTGACGTAGCTCTGATCGGTGGTCTTTATCTGAGGAACAGCTGGAAGAGGATAAAGGCTCAAAAACGGAACGTCTTTTTCTCTTTTCAATGAAGCCACTAACAACTGCTCATGCACACTGTGGAAAGACTTATAAATGTAGAAATATTTAAAGTTCAGCAGACTGGTGCTAACTTAAGGGTTGTTCCTTAATCTTTCTCCAATGAACTGGACGCTCACCTGCCAGCTCCAGCTTGGCCTTGGCGTCCTTGTCTTTGACGATGACTCTGTACAGTCCCTGGTCTCTGGGTCGGATCTCGCAGACCTGCAGCCGGTGCAGCTTCCCCTCGCTCATCATCTGGAACTTGTCTCCCTGGACGACGGTCATGTTGTTGCGCAGCCATTTCACCTCCACCCGGTCCTTGTTGAGCTCCACTTCAAACACGATGTCCGAGCCCGGAGGCTCAAACACGTCCTGTGGAGGTCTGATGATCTCCACTGGAATCTCTGTGGGAAACAAACGGTCATGAAGATTACCAAGTATTACCAAGTATTTTTTGTCTAGTTTCTAGTGCAAATATCTAAAACAAAACTAGCTTACCAGCACCCTTTCAGCCAGACATAGGAGCTCGTATTTGTTTCACATATAAATTATTTCACTTATAACATGGGGAAATAATTTTGTTATAAGTGCAATAACCTGCAAGTGAAACTAATATTTTTTAATCAATATGAAGGAATTATTGACTTAAAACAAGTTCCTTTATTTCATGAAAATATACTTCCAAGTAAGTTTTGTTTTATTTCAAATGTACTAAGACATTTCCACCAGAAAATAGACAAAAAAAAAACAAATAGAAAGATTTTGTGTTTTTGCAGGGCAGGTTCCTGTGAGGACTTTCTGAGAAACAAACCTTCAACAAAGAGCCTGGCTCTGGATTTCTTATCGTCGACTCCGCAGGTGTATTCACACTCGTCATCCGGCCTGCACTCCTTGATCCGCAGTGTGCAGAACTTTCCGTCTTTCACAAATGTGTATCTGAAAAGGCAATAAGAAGGGTTATCTACAGGAATCCTTCTCACTCCCTAAAACATTGCAACTCAACAAGAAAACACCTGATTGCTGTAGAGAAAATGTTTTATCATCCAAATTAAATGTCATGTGGCATTAGGAAGATGTGCAATCGAGATATTATAGCTGGATATTGCAATGATATCAGATGGATTTATGCAACATTTTCCACCGTCATTGGAGACACCAAAATTTATGACGGTGACTGACATCATTTTACCCATCTAGGTATTTTCAGTGTATTAAATTGAAAAAGTTATTTTTAACTTCTTTGGCTACTTATAGGTAGGCTATGCTCATGTCTGTAACAGCAAATTAGGGAAAAGTAGATAGAAAAAAAGGAGTAAGCTTCTGCCCAAAAATATAAGTAGCAAAATATTTGCTAGAAAAAACAAAAAAATTTATTTGAGATTAATCTCAGAAATTTTCTAGAAATTTTTTTTTTCTGATTTCTCTACCAGAACATTTCTGAGATTAATCTCTAATTTTTTTATTTTTTTTTTTTTTTTTTTAGCAAACATTTGACTTTTCAAATTTGGAAATATCCGTTTTCCTGGCTGAAATTAAGGGGTTTTATTATCATCCATTGTTATGGAGCTGAACTGCTCAATATATCATAGCATCGGTTCTCGGCCATATCGCCAAGCCCTATCATTCATCATCTTAGCTTTAGCATTTCCATAAAATCTGGAGTGAGAGGTGTGTGTCTTAGGAACAGGTAGAGAACACCTTCATCTATTACAGTTTACCAAACATTCCTTTAATAATGTAATATTCCACTGTTACTGCAGTGAATTGTTGCTTGTGTTTTCCAATAAACCAATCTTGAGCTAAGTTAGCGTACCTGGGTCCTTCTCTGATCTCCCGTCCGTTCCTGTACCACTTGACCTCGGCCTTCTCCTTTGTCAGCTCGCACGTGAACTCTGCATCGTCGAACTCGGTGATGGTCTGGTCTTTGAGTTGTGTGCTGAAGTCGGTCGGCGCCTCGCTGATGATCAGCTCCGCGGTGGCCTTGTCGTCCCCGGCGACCACCGTGTACTCGCCCTCGTCGGCCAGCGTGCAGTCCTTGATGGTGAGCGTGTGCTTTTCTTTGTCGACCCTGTAGACGATGCGCTTGCTGAAGGTGATCTCCTGGCCGGCCTTCATCCACTTCACAGTGGCATTGGGCCTGTTGGTCTTGCAGGAGAAGCTGATGGTCTTCTTCTCCTGAGTGTCGACGTCCTCCGGAGGAACCATGATCCTCAGACTCTCCTCTGAAAAACACACAGTTTACAGTTATTGATCCCAGTTTGACATCAATCTCATGATAAATCAGTCCAATAAATGCGATACTGAGAATTTAGAGTATTTTTTTCTCAATGATCAGTTGTCCTGTTTTGTTTGGTTTTAGTTATATTGAATCAAAAGTTGTATAATAGAGCTTCACTGACACCTAGTGGACATTGTTCAACACATTTGTAAGACGGCGTATTAAAGCCACGCTAAGAAAAAAAATAAAGGTCCAAGAATAAAGCCATAATATTATGAGAATAAACGAAAACAAAGCTGTACTAAATTGAGAATAGAGTAATATTAATATGAGAATAAAGTTGTTTAATTATGAGAATAGTCAACATAATACAAGAATAAAGTCGTACAACTATAAAGTCAAAATACTACGAGAATAGAGTCACAATATTAAGATAATAAAATTGTAAAATTACAAAAATAAAGTTGTACGACAATAAAGTTGAAATAATACAAGAATGACATTGTAATAAGATGAAGTCATAATATTTTGAAAATAAAGTCAGTACTATGAGAAAAAAGAATATATTACAAGAATAGTTATAGTATTATAAGAATAAAGTTGAAATAATATAAGAATAAAGTCATACTACGAGAACTAAGTTGTTTATAAGATCAGATGAGAATAAAGTTGTAATATTACTAATCAAACTCGTGTTGGTGGAGCTAAAGCACCAACCTCTGACGGAGAGTTTGCCGGAGCTCTTGGCCTGTTCTCCTCTCTGATTGGTCAGTGTGATGCTGTAGTCGGCTTCGTCTCCTTTCCGGGCGTCTTTGATCCTCAGCGAGAAGACGTTGTCTCTCTGCACCATCACGTACTTGCCGCTCTCGAACAGAGTCTCGTCGTTCTTCAGCCACTTGGCCTTGGCTCCCTCGATGTTCACCTCACAGTTCAGGACGATCTCCTGGCCTTCTTTGACCTCCGTGTCTCTCAACGGGGTGATGACCTTGAGTTTCTCTGCAGAGAAGAGCGAACGTTGACGACATGAACCGAGGTTCTTGCAGTGGCTCACTGGGTCAGTGGGCGGAGCTTACTTACCGCTCACGGTCAGATCAGCGCTGGCTCTCGTCTCTCCGATCACCACAACGTATCCGCCCTCGTCTTTGAGCTCGGACGTCTTGATGACCAGGCTGCGCTTCTTGCCGTCACTCACCAACTCGTACTTGTCTCCTGACTCCAGCTCCTTGCCGTCCTTCATCCATTTGACACTGAAGGTTTCCTTGGAGACGGTGCAGGTGAACTCTGCCCTATTACCCTCCACCACCTCCTGGTTCTGAGGTCTGGACAGGAATTCAGCAGCCAGTTCTGCAGGACAGAAACACCAGATTGATTTTATTATGAGACATTTTGTGAAGCTTCTTGCTCAATTACTGCTGCTTGTGTTTGTTTTTGTAAATAAGCTTTGGAGCAAAAACATCAGGAATCACTTTCCCTATAGAACAAGGACTTCTCTGTGTTCTTGTGTATAAGTAACTTCTCATGTGGGGTTCCCCAAGGCTCAATCATGGGGCCCCTCCTGTTCAATATCTACATGCTCCCACCAGCTCAGGTTATAACAAGAAATGATACACAGCTCTACATTACGATGCCACCAGATGACTCTGGATGTGTGGATGTGCCAAAACTTTCTCCAGCTGTACAGAAACAAAACTCAAGTTTTTATCTTTTGATCTAAAGAGGAACAATCTAGAGTCAATCCACAGCTTCAGTTAACACAAGTAGAAAGTAGAGATCAGGCCCAAAATCTGGGAGTAGTGATGAACTTTGACCTGAACCTTCAGAGTCACATAAAGACAGCTACAAAGTCGGCCTTCAGTCACCTGAAGAACATTTCCAGGGTTATAGGACTAATGTCCCAGCAAAATCTAGAGAAACTCATCCACGTGTTTTTCTTCAGTTGCATCAATTACTGTCTGCTCTGCATCCCCAGAACCAGAACCAAACATGGAGAAGCAGCATTCAGCTTCTACGCACCACAAATCCGGAACAAACTTCCAGATTTGTGTTTCCTTTAAAGCTAAAATAAAAACCCTGCTGTTTGGAGTTGCTTTTGATTAATAATAACTGAAAGATTTATCAATAATTTGATGTGTGTTTGCTTGATGATTATGATGATGCCATTTGACAAAATCTATGTTTATTGCTGTTTGCTAATTGGTTACTTTTATATTTTATTGCCTTGTTGCTGAAATGTTCTATATGAATAAACATGACTTTTTAAAAGTCTTTACCGTTGATCTTGAGGTTTCCGGAGGTTTTGGTGCCGGTGCTCAGCCTGCAGCTGTATTCTCCGGCGTCGTCTGTCTTCAGGTCCTTGATGAGGAGAATCCTCTTCTTGCCATCGACGATGTGTTCATAGCGGCCGCCGTCTGGCAGCTCCTTGTCGCCTTTGTACCAGGTGACGTCAGCGTTGGGCTTGGAGACCTCACAGATCAGCCTCACGCTGTCCGTCTCCGTTCCCTCAACGTTTGGCAGGTTTTTAGTGAAAGTAGTTTCCTCCTCTGCAGCGACAGGAAGAGATTCAGCAGAGAAACATTCAGTTATCAAGGAACCGAGAATGTTTTGATTTGTGGTTTGTCAACATTAAGAAAATCTTTTAGTCTACAAATTTAAATTATAGCAAAAGAATGAAACCCAACCTCAAAAAAACCTATTAATGTCTGGTGGCATCAACTGATTTATATCAACATCACAAGCTTAGCATTTCTTGAAAACACACACATTTTTAAAATAGGAAATAAAAAGGAAGAGAAGCTCAATGCTGCTGAGCTGGATACTAAGCAATGGTCTGTTAAAACTCTTTTTATTATTTTTATTTGTTTGTTTTATCAATTTGCAGTTTAAAATAAATACATCTTTAAACATAGAGCAGGCAATGTATAATAATAATAATAATAATAATAATAATAATAATAATAATAATAATAATAATAATAATAATAATAATAATAATAATATCTCTACTAAGTCAATGTATATTATTATACCTTGATAGACTATTTTTGACTTTTGGAAATTTTCTGAGTTCCAAAAGCGAAAAAGTCAAAAATCTTTCAAGAAAATTTCTGTGATTAATCTCAAAATTACTATGTTTACTGGCAGATTTTTTTTTAGATCTACAACAACCGTGATATGCCATCGTAGAAATGTGCTATACAACTTGATTTTGGTATGTTTACATTTAAAACTTTAAACAGCCAGAAGGAACAACAGCCACTGGAGCAACAGTAGTTCAACAGGAAATGTGGGTAAAGCTGACCGCAACTGAACATTTTTTAAATCAGGAACACCAGAACCACCTCTACTCTGGTGTCAGTCCACTTTATGTGATCTCCTGTCTTTTTCCCAACTGGAGAAAATCTGTTCTTTGTTTTTCTTTTCTTACCGACGACGGTGAGCATGCCGGAGGATTTGGAGGTCTGTGCATCACATTCGTACTCAGCTTCGTCTTCAAATGCGGCCTTGTGGATGAGAAGGATGTGTTGGCGGCCTTGTGCAATAATTTCATACTTCTTTCCTTTTCTGATTTCAGTTCCATCCTTCAACCAGGTGATCTGCAGAGAAAGCAGGAAGAAGACGATTTACTCAGACAGGAGAACTGGGTTTAGATTCTCACGAACAAATAAAAATGAAAGTGCTTTTCTTACTTTAGCGTCCTCTCTGGAGACTTCACACTCAAACCTGGCAGTTTCCTTCTCCCGAACCTCAACATCATGGAGAGGCTTGGAGAACTCGACACGGGCAGCTGTCCACACAAAATGAGACTCACACAGTTATACTTTAACAGATAATTTAAATTTTTGGTTCTTTAACGAAGTGGAGTTCAAACAGGGCTGGTGTGAATTCACCCCTAGGGTTTTGTAACTCCAACTATTTGTTTTAATTAATGAAGATACCTTTCATAACTAATGTAAGCAGTAAAATGTTTATTTTCTTATCTAAAAAGGGAATTGAATTACTTATGTGCATGTTTTTAAGTATTTCTAATATTTTATAAAAAGTTTCAATGAGAAATCTGCATAATGTACAGATTTTTTAATCTGATTAATCGTCAGAATAATTGATAACTAAAATAATAATTATTTCATCTTTGCATGAGTTTTCCAAGGAGTTGAAGTTTCTCTTATTGTATTTAAAATAATCTTTTTCATCTCTACCTATAATTTCCCCTTTCAGGTGTACTCACTTTCGACCGTGAGGAAGCAGGAGGTTTTGAAGTCTTTGGCGTCGCAGGTGTAGGTCTTTGAGTCGTCCAGGGTGCACTCCAGGATGACCAGCGTTCTCTTGCAGCCCTCTGCCAGGATTTCATACTTCTTCGTCTTGCGGATCTCCTGGTCGTCCCTGAACCATTGGACCTCTCCGTTTGCTCTGGAAACTTCACACTCAAGCGTGGCGGTGGTTTTCTCCTCCACCGTTTGGTCCTGCAGAGGTCTGGTGAACTCTACAGGCGGTTCTGTAGAGTAACGGTTCAGTTTCTGTTTATCAACTTTAGGGATTTTACATGCAGGGCTTGTATATCTTTCCCACAGTAAAAATCATGACCTTTTCAAGCTTTTTAACTGTAAGTTTTTAAAAAATATTTCCAGCAACTCAATACAAATTTATATATATATATATATATATATATATATATATATAGTGTAATAATAGTGAATTGAAACTTTATATATATATATATATATATATATATAAAGTTTCAATTCACTATTATTACAGTTATCAGTAATGTGACAGTATTCGACATTCCACAAAGGGACAAATTAAATTATAAAATATAACAAAATTGTATGTTTTGAAATGTTGGGTTCAAGAACAAAGCACTATTTTAACAAGAAAATTTAAATTTTGTTGCTTAACGTAAAAAAAAAAAAAAAAAAAAAGCCAACCTTAACTTCAATTACTCAGATCAAATCATTGAGAAATTAGGAATAATAAAAACTCAATCCATTGAAACAATCAAAACAATTAGTGTTAAGATAACTGACCTTCCTGCTTTTGTGCACAAAATACGCAAAAAGTTACAAAAATAACTCAAAAAAAAGGCTTTCTGGTATTTAGAAAACAGAAATAATTTTAATAATCCTAACTGACCTAAAACAAGAAAAGTGTAAGTTGAGAGGGTGTCTTTTTATTAGGTATACATAAAAAAATATCTAGGATTTATCAGTGAATAACGCTTTCCAAATTTAAACAAATCAGGCTAAGGCAAATTACCTTCCAGCTCAAAGTAAATGCTTAAACACAATACACAAAGAAAGTTAGAAAAAAATCTTTAAGAAATGTTCTCGTTAAGTTTTCTGGCATTTAGCAAGAATAAGTAATTGTAGCAATTCTAACTGATCTAAAATAAAAGATGTTTGATCTATTTTGACATCAGACAGTGAGAAAAATTATTAGGTGTATGAAAATATCTGGTTTTAACTGGAATTAAGGTTTTTGTAAATTTGGATTTTTGATAAAATGTTATGTTGCACTTTATTACAAAACTGTGCACTTTTAAGGACTTTCCAAACCTTGAAAACATGTAATTGAAATTCAAGCTGTTTGACGTTAACCTTTCTGCTCCGTTACCATGGATACCTCAGCAAAAAAAAAAAAGTCACCAAATTAAAAGCAAATAACCTCAGAGATAGTTACAATAAACAGGTTGGCCTTTACAGAAAGTATTCTAACGTTTCAACTGAGGAAATCTTGTCTTTAAACCAGTGTCTCCAGTCGAGTCACTGAGTTGGAGCCTTACCTTTGACAAACAGGGTGGCCTCTGTCTCAAAGTCTTTGGCAGTGAGTTTGACTCGTCCAGCTTCACTCAGTTGGACGTCTCTCACCGTGACGCTGTAGGTTTTCCCTTCATCCTTGAATACAACCTGAAGGTTCAACAAAGTCGGTTACCACAAGGTTTACTTTTCAAGAGGCATTTGTGTCTCTCTGTGTGCAATTTCTTAGCTTATTATTTCATTGTCGCTTAAGGAACTTATGGGTTCTTGAGGCCCTGAGCTGTGCCTGTCAGGTCAGGTAGAGTAGGAAACTTGCCATGACCATAATCTGCCATGTTGGGGCCATCAGGAAAGATCATCTCATGTTGAATATCATTGCCTATCTAGGTATTGTCTTTACTTAATATTTTATGCAGGTTGAACTACATCAACACTAGCTAACAAGGTTATAAATTAAACTACTAAACAGTTGTTGAGCTGGAGAACGAACCCGCCACACTAGCTGCGTTTCCGTTAACCATAAAATTGCTCAAATTGGAATTAAGAAAATAAATTTGCTTAATGGAAACATACCAATTTCAGAACAAACTCACATTTTTCTATATAAAAAAAATCTGTGCTAGGATAAGGTGGTTTTATGGCTATATCAAAATTTGTGTATTTTGCACAAAAATTCTTTTTTGTTTAATTGCTGGTTGCCAAACAACAAAAGGAAGCATTACTGCCACCAACTGGTAAGGAGTGTGGGCCATATTCACACAAAACTGAAATGAAAACATTTTTTTTCTCATCACACAGGTCGTGATGAACAACTGGACGTTACTACTGGTGGAAAAGACGAAGAAAACGACAGGAAGTGATAGGAGGATGATGGACCTCATGTTTTTTAATGACTTATTGCGTGAACAAACTTATTCACATGTGATTGTGGTTCTTTTTTAAAGGAAAGACTGCAATTTCAAAATTGTGTTTTTTCGACAGATGAGTCTCGACATGGTCTTCTGAGAATTTGCAATGGAAATGCAGGATAATGAGATTTTCCCTGGATGTTGTTTGGCTAGGCAGGTTCTTCCACACTTTAACGTCTTTCTTTCCTACATCTTTTCACAGATTTTCCTGGCTAGATCATATCAGACATCACCATTCATTAAATTGATCCTTTACTCTGGCCTGAACATTATCTCTATGAGCTGCTCGCACATGGCCTAACAGCAGAGTCCTAACAGCTAAAACTGAAAAGCACAGCTGCTTTCCTTCCCCAAATTTATACTGCAGGACCTCTGACCCCTGACGGCTGATTTTACCACACAACTCCTGCTTGCATGTGATGCAGGACCTGTCAGAGCACAAAGCTGTATAACTCACAGAGGGGGATTATACAAGTCGTAGATAAGGGGGAATATTTGAAATATGTGTTTAAAGCAGCTGTTTGGGGGAAGATCAGGACACAGAAGCTCACTTTATTGTTTAAAAGAGGGTATAGCTTTTCTTACACCTTGAAGAGTAATTTTAAATCCTAACAATGCATTTAAATGGAAAACAAAAGGCTCCATGAATTCTGAATACTGGTCAAGCTCAACCCATACATATGCTGTTGCTACGGAAGAAGATTAGGGCCACTGGAAAAACAAATCTGACTTTAATCTCAGAATTCTCATTTTTCTCAAAATTGGGATTTTAATCTTAGAGTTCTGGAATTTTTCCCCCTCAGAACTCTAACCTTTCTTTCTCAGAATTTTGACTCTTTTTTTTTTTTTTTTGGCAAAATTCAATTTTTTTTCCTCAAAATTGCAACTTTAAGATCAAAATTCTGACCTTTTTTTCCTCATAATTCAGACTTTTTTCAAAAAGAGATTTTTTTTTACATCAGAATTCCAAGTTTAATCTTTCTGACTTTTTCCAGATTTGTTTTTTCAGTGTCCCTACACCTTTTCTGCATGTTGCACAACACACAGAGGGATTGGGTTTCCTTACTCAAGTTGCTCTATATTATCAAATTAATACATCTTTATGACAGGAAATCCTTTCTGGGCCCAGCAGAACCAACAAACATGTCCACAGAAGCATTCAAAAGAATCCCAGAGACTTAAAGCTGAAGCTAACAAATATCTGCAGTTCCCATCTGCCCTGTGCTGCGGCCTCTGGCGGCTGTTAAAAATAAACCCACAGAAGCGCTTGCAGGGCAGAAAACACCCCCTGCTTGCGTTATCTCAAAACCAGGATCGAATGCTCAGCTGGAATCCCGAACCGCCACCTGCAGGACCTTATATGAACAGGCAGTCGCAGCACAGGAAGCTGAAGGGAAACACAGGGGCCTGATTCTGGACCAGAGCCAGTACCCGGGCTGGGCAGGAAGTGGACAAACAGGTGTGTCAGGTGTGATGGGACTCACTCTGTCACTTGGCTCCAGCTTCGTTTCCCCCAGGTACCAATCAACGGGGATGTCTTCGTAGGACAGCTCGCACTGGAACGTGGCGGTCTCTCCGGCAGTCACTGTGATGTTCTTCAGGGGTCTCACCAGGGAGATCACCCGGCCTTTGGGTTGGGGAGAAGACATGGTTAGTCCCTCCCCTCAAACAGGTCAATAGACTCCAAGAAATCCCCACAGAGATGCAGCAGATCCTCAGTGGCCAATCCTCATGGTGTGTTTGAGGTAACGGCAGGGTGCTGGGCGCGCGGAGGACAACTGAAGCCAGCCGCCCTGCAACTTGGCACTGAGGCCAGGCTCATTAGCATACCACCTGGCGTCAGAGGAGCAGCGTCTAAGGAAACCAGTAAGACGTAGGGTCATGACTTCCCCCCCTGCCAACCACTAAGGACCTGCGCTTGATAAGGCATCCAGGTTCTAAAATAACTGAGGGGCCCGATTGGTTAACGGCCCACATCTGCCAAAACCATGAGGGGAAGTCAGTCTGTTCCTGTCAATCACCTGCCTGCATTTTCCTTGGAAAAGGAGAATGTGAAGCTCCTGGCAGGAGTCACCCAACACTTTGTTGAAGAACTATGGTTTAAGTAATTTGGTTCAGGAAGTTCAGGTAACACGGACCAAGTGGAGCTTCAGGATGTCCGTTTGGATAAACAAGGACTTTGAAATATTTACAACAGACTTCTTCGCATGCCTGAATTAAAGCCACTAACAGCTAGTTAAAGAGAGGTTACGGTGTTGCTGACAGCCAGCGGATGTGTTTACAGTCACTCTAGTCATCTGAAGCAACATAGCTACCTGTAAATAACATCAGGTATCAGTTTAAATATAAGATGTATCTCACATCATCAGTTTATATGGAGAGTTTTGTGTTGAATAAAGTCAAAGCCATCTGGACGATATGAAAACAACAAGTTTAAAAAAAACACACAGATTCCTTTGACTTAACTTTCCTGTGGCTCAGAGAGAAGCCAAGATATTTCCTGTTTATCTCAAACAGGAAACATATTGACATTTGTAATGGAAATGCATGTATGGACTCTTTTCAAGGATCTTCATTGCAATCACTTTAACATCTAACTTCTTCTGGAACTAACTTTTTGTGGAAAGCAGGAATTCACTAGAACGCATAAAGTCCATGAAATTAAATTTGAAATATCTTGGCTTCATGCTGAAATAAGAGTCATGGGTATTCTTCCCTAACTTTTCTTGGTTTGTTTTGCTGCAGATGTTCATCGCCAACCTCTAAACTTTATCGGCTGTATCCCTACAAGCTGCACATCACACATGAAGAGATATTCCACCTGTGAACAAACATAAATATTGATATCTACCAAATATCAACATTAAAAGAAGCAACTAAGTGTTGGTTTTATTTCACGGGGAGGTTATGCGATTTGAGGAGTCTTCACCAACGTCGATTCAACTGGGATAAAATGACAGCGATAAAATCCGGCGACTCAACAAACAACATAAAGACATAACACACAATACGAACATAAGGCATCCCGACCCGGAATAAGAAGAAGCTGCATCTCAGAACCGTTGATCAAGAGAAGAGACGCCTATTTTAACCAGGGGTCTGTGATTTTTGTGTCACCTTTGACTCTGAGATGCGCTGAAGACTTTGCATTCGCTGCAGAGAAGTCAACGCTTCCGGCCATATCCATTCTGCAGCAGAAGAGTGTCAAAGTGTGTCGTGCTCCTTCCTCCTTTATCTCCACATCCTGACAACAAACACCCACAGGTCAGCGTTCATTCAAACGGGAGTGCTGACCGTGCACAACAAAACTGAAAGATGAGGTTTCATCAAAATAAAACATCAACTCTAGTTGGAGAAACATGGATTTATTTCCCGTTAGAGGATTGGTCAGTGTTGTCTTACAGCAGATGGGTGAAGCGTCTCTCCCTTCAGTTTCCAGGTGGCATGGACGTCATCTTCAGAAATCTGAGTTTGAAATGAGGCCGTCTCGGTCTCTGTGACCTCCACGCTGTACAGCGGGCGGACAATCTTAATGTTGCGCTCTGTGGAGGTTCAGAGACGCGTTTAGAGCAAAACCAGAGCGAGGCTCAGTCCGTGTGAGAAAACAGTTGCCATGGAGATGATGGTACAGACAGAGACATGAAGGCATGCAATAGGTTGGGGTGTTGCACCCTACAGATGGTGCAAAGAGAGGGACGGAAACAAAAACATGGAGCTAAAAGTGAATTATTGTGAAGAATGTTGTGAGTCCTAGAGGAAATGGTTGGATCATGAGGTGTTAAAACACTCAAAGTGAAAGTTGAAGACATGAAGATGAAGAATGGAGACCAAGGTGAGCGTCAGTCCAGGTACAGGTGAGGTTTCAGTGACGTTGACTCTGCAGTAATGACGGGGTCTGGAGGGCGGCAGGCATTCATTACCTTCGATGTTCAGCTCTGCTGTGGTTTTGTCAGTGCCACAGTCACAGGTGTAAGCACCCCTGTCTTTCTTCGCCGATTTCTTGATGACCAACATGCGCTTCCTGCCGTCGGATTGGAAGAGAACGTTCCTGGACGCAAAGATTTCGTTACCGTCTTTGAACCACTTGACCTCGGCGGCAGCCTTGCTCAGCTCGCAGGTCAAGATTGCCTCATCCTTCTCGACCGAGGTGTAGTTCTGGAGTTTTACTGTAAAGTAGAGGTCGCCCTCTGCAAGCAGACACCCGTAATAAGCAGTTCATAACAAAACTAGAACCACAGAGATGAGTTACTAATCTTGTTTACAGCTGATCAACAGCTAGAATTCACATCCTGCTGAAGGAAGACTGATACTAACCAAGAACAGTTAGCATTGCCTCCGACGTCTTTCCCATTGCCTCCACCTTAATCATGGAGGTATCATCGATTGTGACCTCCTTGAAGGCCAGTGTGTGCGATCTTCCTTCCTCCGACATGTGCACCAGCTTGCTGGGGTGCAGGCGCACTTCATTTCTGTACCAAACTACTGGAATCTTGTCATGAGACAGTTCAACACTGAACTCTGCGGTTTCTCGTTCCTTTACGGTTACGTCTTTAATTGGCTTGATAAACTCAAGGCGAATACCTGATAAAAGAATTACATTTACAGGGAAGTAAATACAATGTTGTTCCAGTTGGGAAGGTTGTGATTGTGGGGTTGTGTGGATGTTTGCAAATGTTTGCCCAAAGCCTTTAACAAACCTAACCACAGCTGTATAGTTTATAGTTTCTCTATACGTTACAGGGCCTTCAGGGTAAATGCAACCAAAACAAACACTTGTGTCTAGTGTTAATCAAAGACAGTAGAAGTGACGATACGCCATTTTTGTTTGCATTTTATGTAGAGGGAAAAAGTTGCACTCAGTGTCTTCTTCAGAGGTTTTCATGTCATTTCCGTCTGCAGTACTTGGTGCAGGCAAGGAGGGGAACAGGTTTGTTAATTAGTTTTAATGGCTTGACTGAGTGCAGTGTAGAAACAAACCGCAGCAGTTGAAAATGTAACAAATGTTGCAATTTTGGTTCCGAATTGCAATGAGTCTACCGGATTATCAGGTGTGAAAACACCCTTAGATTTTGTGGCTCACCACTCTTCTTCCAGACTCTGGCACTTTTATTTTGATAAGCTCCTGAAGTTGCCTCTGGTTCTGGGGTGCCTTAATACAAGCAAATCAATAGTTGAAGACTATGTCCTGGATACATCTTTGTGTGATGGTTCTTGTAGCTCTGACTCCAGCTGCAGTCCATCTCCACTAAACTCCTGATCCGGGGTTCCTTCATCATCCCCCTAAGGCCACATTAGTCCCTGTTGCTTGACGTAACATCTTCCTTTTACAAAAGTTTCCGCTAAAATGCTTGGATACCACAATCTGTGAGCAGCCAGCTTCTTCAGGAATGACATTTGTGGTTTAGTCCTTATTGTGGGGGGTATCCGGTGTCTATCTACCATGTAACTCTAAAAAAAGACAGTCTTCCCTATAATTTTATAGACCATAGTCAGAACATTCTTCTATAAAAAGTATTTTTATTTGTTTTATATAAAATTCTTCTTTTGGATCATTAGCTGTAAGCTGGCATCAAACGTAACATCAATAAACACTTGAACTGTGTCTGTATGTAACAAATCTACTGTACTTAATATATAAATTAGTTTATGAATTGAATTACTAAAAGAAGAGAAATTTTTTATGCAGTTTTCCTGGATCTGCTATTTGAAATATTTTGTTAGTTTTTCTCAGTGCAACAAAGTTTTCAGCTGTTGATTTTTTCCTGATAATTTTTTATAATTTAAAGGCTTTTAGTAAACATTCACATCCTTCAGTGACTGGTGTCCAAATTAAAAAATTCCTGTGTGATAAACTACAAAGGCACCAACTCATTTTACCTTTAATAATCAGTTTTCCAGACGTCCTCTTATCCTCAGCCTCAAACATGTATTTGGCTTCATCTTCATATCTGGCAGATTTTACGACGAGAGTGTGTCGTTTTCCGTCTACTTGGATTTCAAACTTATCATCGTTTGACAATTCCTGAGTTCCTTTGAGCCAACGGAAACTTTTGGGCTCTCGTGAAATTTCCAACTCAAACTTAGCTTCATCTTTCTCGTACACATGCACATCGGCCAATGGTGTAATGAAAGAGATGGGAAGCTCTGTTGGTTCAGAAGGAAAGCGTTAACATTGAGGGAAGAGGGTTTGGATGAGGCCAGTTTGATGGTTGGTCCTTTATACAGTGTAATAGCATTTACCCCAAACTGTAAATCACTATTACATCTGTGTTATCTTATAGTTGCTGAAAAAGCAGGAAGACAAGCTTCAGCTTTTACTTTTTGACAGTTTTGGAAGAGAAAGCTCACCCTTCACTTTCAGGTTCGCAGAACACTTGGCGTTGGCGGCGGTGAACACAAGCTCCCCTGTTTGGGGCAGTTTGCAGTTGTACAAAACCAGAGTGTGTTTGGCGCCATCTTCCACAATCTCAATGTCCTGCAAGCGGCCAACAAATCTCAGTATTTTACCAAAAACATGAGTAATCGATGAAGAGTGATTAGGATGGGGGGAAGCTAGCAATCTCTCAAACATGTCAACTAAAATAGAATAACTTGAAGATCAGAGAGGTGGTTTAATGGAACGTACAGCAGACGGACTGAGGACTTCTCCGTTTAGCCTCCACTGGCCATGAACGTCGTCCTCACTGAGTTCGACTTCGAATCGAACCGTCTCTCCTTCTGAGAGCTCGGCACCATACATGGGCCGAACCACCTTGATGTGCCGAGCTGGCGTTCAAGAAAGGGGACAAATTTCTCTCATTGGAGATATTCAAAATTTCAACACAAAGACAACATTAACTGACACAGATATGGAGACGGTAGATGAAAGTAGACAGACAGTGGTGTTATTTGTTGGAAGTGTAAAAGGGAATTCGGGGTTAAGGCCAAACTCTTTGGAGCATAAAGAACCAAACGGGGCTTTGAACAAACCCACCCATTTGGTTTTCTATGGAACTGTCCAACAGGCAATGAAGATCAATAAAAGAGTTTTTTTAATAAAGTGATGGTTTGTTAGAGTAGTTGTGTGCAAAAGAATCTAGAAAGAATACAAGAGTGGTTCTGCTTCAAAAGAGACAATATCCAGGTTTTCAAAAAGCCAGAACCACTTGGTGAAGCTAGAAACTTTACTCTTGGAGAGCACAAAGATGACAGAGTAGTAACTCAAAAATTATGACAAAAAAGATGCTTTAAATAGAAAAATACATGAGGTGGGGTTAGAAGATGGTGCAAGTGAAGGTGAGAAGGATCCATGGAGATGAAGATGGCTCAACAGGTCAATCAGTTACCTTCGATGTGAAGCTCGGCTGTCGTTTTGTCTGTCCCACAGTCACATACATACTGTCCCTTATCTTTGTCACCAACTTTCTTGATGATTAGTGTTCTCCGCTTGCCCTCAGCCTTGATGGCCACCGTCTTTGAGGCCTTGATCTCGGCCTCGTTGTGGTACCACATGACATCGACATCTTTGCTGAGCTCGCAATCTAGAACCACTTCGTCTTTCTCGACTGCAGTATAGTCCTGCAGCTTAATTGTGAAGTAGGGATCTCCCTCTGGAACGGGGAGATTTATAATGACGAACCGAATATACGACAAATAATGCATGCAGCAGAAGATAACACAACAAAGACGGATGGGAGGAACAGAGAGACAACATAGTCCAACAATTTCTTAGAACAGACAGACAGAATGAGGCATTTTTGGGACCTCAACAGATATAAACATAGAGAAACTTTGCAAAGAATTGAAGAGTGAATGTGGATACCTATAACTGTCAAGTTGGCCATGGAAGGAATTTCTTTGGCCTCGACCTTAATTTGGCAGATATCGTCTAAAGTCACGTCCTTAATTTCTAGTATGTGTTTCTTTCCGTCCGTATGAGTGATGACAGTTCTGCTTGGATGGATTTTAACGTCGTTCTTGTACCAGGTGACAGGGATGTTCTCATGAGAGAGCTCCAGCTCAAAGCGAGCTGTACTGCCCTCCTTTACGGTTTGATCCTTTAGTGGTGAAACAAATCTGAGCCTGATACCTACAATCATATTAATAAAACATGTTCACACAAGAGGAGGGAACCCATTCAGTGAGTTAAGTCAAAATGGCTAATCTCTGTGCCATTTTGATGCTCGGTGATGGAAAGCTGGCACTTACCCTCAACGGTGAGTCTAGCTGTGGATGTTTTGCCCAAAACCTCAATCGTATATTCATCCTCGTCATCAAACTCGCAGCAGTTGATGACCAGCATGTGTTTCTTCCCATCATCGATGATGTCATACTTTTGGTCTGGGGTGATGATGTCAGCCCCTTTATACCACATGACCTTGGCAACATCTTTGGTGATGGTGCATTCAAACTTAGCCTGTTTCCTTTCTGGCACGGAAACGTCCTTCAGCGGGACAACAAAGTCCATCTCGATTTCTGGTTGGGGTGGGGTTGACACAGGGCACAACACATCAACAACACAACAGAACAACACAAAAACACAACAGTCAACAGCCAGAGCCCTGTTTACACTGCCATCTACATTCTGAGTTATTCTGGTTGAATCTGTAGAAAGCTTGAGATTTCTTCTGGTGTTCTTGAGATGGACTCTACTCCTCTTCCAGCTCTTTGGTAAGTGTAAAAAATTCACTGGTAATCTTCAAGGACTGCAGATGTTGAGTATAAACGGTGTCATCCGGGCACTTCTTAGTCATTGGATTCAAGTATCCAACCTCTTGTTCGGTCAGCATGAAATGTTGTTGATGATGGCACATCTCTGTTTTCTTCCAGAAAGCTTCAGTTTACTTCTGCTCTGCAAACTCCAACTCAAAGATCTTCTAAATATTGTTATATTAGCTAAATATAAGGGAACTATAAACTATAAACAGGGCACTGCTGAAAAGAATACATACAAAACACATGACTGAAGACATTGACATAATAATGAACAGATCTACATACAGCTTTATATTTTCTATTGATTGGACAGACACATCAACAAGACAGGATAAACTATTAACCCCACAAAACGAGCATTGGAATTCCTTCTCATCTTACCTGGCTCATCCGCCTTTTTGAATAAAGATCTAAGGTCTGCTCTGATATGCCTTTTGGCTTTATTTGATTCCTCTCAGACCTTACACCTTTATTTTCACAGCTAAATTCCAAGAATCAGGGTCCATCAAGGTTTTGTGGGGGACCAGGAATGCCTCTTACCTTTGACATTTAGCATTGCAGTTGTGATGGCATTAAGGGCCTGGTACGACACTTCCCCAGCCTGATCCAACTGGCAGTTTTTCAGTGTGAGCCTACGAACCGTACCCTCCAGTTGGATGTCACACGTCTGATGATTACATTGCACTACTATTAAAAGAATAGTCAACACTGACATATATTATGTACAACTTTATGAGAAAAAGTCATACCGGAGATCTGGTCAAAACCTCTCCTTTGAGTTTCCATTCTCCTGGAACATCATCCTCAGATATTTCTGTTTCAAATGTAGCATCTTCCTTCTCTACCACCTCTATACTGGCCAAAGGCCTCAGGATCTCAGCTTCACGCTCTGGAAACAAGTATTTATTGCTTGTAAATTGGTAACACCGTCAATACTAACCTGTAGAAACTATTTCAGGGGATAGCAGTTGAAAGAAATACAACCTCCTAGCGTTAGCTTGGCGGTATAGACGCGTCCTTCCACCTCCATGGCATATTCTGCTACATCGTCTGGCTGGCAGTTCTTAATGGTCAGCGTCAGCTCCTTTCCGTCCTTTGTGATCTCCACCTTGTCTGATGGAGTGAGCTCGTTCTCTCCTTTGACCCACTTCCAGTTGGGAGTGTCTCTGAAGAGCTCACACTTAAACGTGGCATTGGCTTTTGGTTTCACATGCTGGTCTCTAAGTGGTTTTACTATCCAGTCTTTAATAATCTCTGTTGGAGTTAAATATCTCTTAGTCAGAGATTGGCATACTGTTCACAATGTGATTCATTTGGTCAGAGTTGGCAGAGAAACCAAAAATAAACCTAGTCTGAAGTTAATTTGTCTAATTTTTCAAGGTTAGATTCTAGATGACTCCTGCTTTGTCCTTGCCCTGGCCCAACCCTCACATTTTTCATTCATGCTAGTAAGGTATGCACCCTTTTTCCTTTGGGGATCAAGGAATAATGGTCATGTAGCCATCCAAAAAACCTCTTACAGACCAGCTGAAGGGAAAGACGATGGCCACTCCTTGTTCCCCCTATAAAAGGATTCCATACCTCCGTAAAATGGAGGGTAAGGGTCACGGAGGAAAAGAAATTAGCCCTAACATTGGCTTGCACGGTCACCTAATTTCCAGTTCTGTTTTAATATACGCGTATTTGACACCTCCCTTTGTCTTACCGAGCACTTTGACGTTTGTGGTGGTCACGACGTCCTCCTGTCCTGACACTTCACAGGTGTAGGTACCAGCGTCTTCTAGAGTGGAGCCTTGGATGGTCACGGAGTGCTGCAATCCAATGACGTTGATTTGAATTTTGCCCTCCTTTTTCTTGAGGACTTCACCATTCTTCTTCCAGACCACATCTCTCTCTTTGCTCAGCTCGCAGGATATGTAGATGGGCTGGCCCAGGATGGCTGAGTTCTCCGGTTCCAACTCCTTGATCCATTTTACAGGAAGCTCTGCGAGAATACAGAAAGGCGGTCATATCAAGATCATGAATGTTCTCAGAGGGCTGGTTGTGAGTGAATGTATGAAGCACACAACTGTTATACTGAAGTAGGGCTGAAAGATATGACTGAAAAACGTAACACAATTGATTGACATCATTACTTAAGGATTTGTTTTTGTTTTAAATATCTAAATATTGTCCAGCCTTATCTTGAAGGTTCAAACTGCGTTTCTCTCAAAATTCCAGAGGGCCACGTAAAAAGACACATGAAGTATATGAAACAGCTTTGGTATGATTAATCAAAGGCAGCTGGGTTACCTTCAACTATGAGCTTAGCAGTGCAGGAAATCTCCTTTCCAGCATTCTTGGCCACACAGGTGTATTCTCCAGTGTCAGACAGCTGGACATCAATGATGTGCAGCTTCCGATCTTTGCCGTCAGAGATGAACTTGTGCTTGGGACTCTCACGCAGGTTGCCGCCATCTTTCATCCAGGAGGTGATGGCTGTAGAGGGTGAAACCTCACACTCAAACACGGCCGATGAGCCAATGGACTCGGCCTCCTTGAGGACAATATTTTCAAGCTTCTTGATGAACTTCAGGGGAACGGCTTTGAGTTTGAAGCCGGCAAAAGGTTCTTCTGGTGGTGTGGGGCCGCCTCTGCCACCAGGTTTCATGCCCCGACCTCTGCCCTCTCCGGGCGATGGTGTCTGCTTGGCTGAAAGAGGATTTTGACATATAGACATGAGTCTAAACAATGATATTTTTGAGTATTGGTGTGGACATAAAGGAAGCACACTTACGTTTTAGCCCTCTGCCTCTGCCTCTTCCTGCTTCCTCTGCCGGCTGTCCCTCTGTTTAGAAACAATTACCATTAATCAGCTGCTTAACAATGAAACTGTTTATTGTTTTTTATGAAAAAGCAAATGGACGGCAATATGCAATGTTGTTTTTGTCAGGAATTGAAGACATGAAGTAATTAAATGAAGGCAGACAAACAAAATGAATTATGTATTACATTTTCACAATAATTTTCACACCATTAGGAGATGACATGAATGTATAGATGGCGTTATGGTGGGATGAACACATGTTGGGCAAATGAGAATGGAATGGCAGACAAATGCAGATGACTTAACAAGAACATCTGGAAGAGATGGATGTGATGGACACAAACACGTAAAAAACACAACAAAATGATCCGCAGGAAGGATTTAGATGGAAAGCAAGGTGGGAATGGATGGAGATTATTGAAGGCATGAATGGAGGATTTTTCTTGGTCGCCACCCAACATGTTGGGGTTGCCACCTTCTCACCTCTCTGGGTTACCCCAGGAACCTCCAAGGCACCTTCTTCTCCTTCACCTTCCCAGTCCTCTGAGCCATAGCTGTCCCGTGGAACCAGTTCCCAGCCCCAGGCTTCCTCTTCCTCCAGCTCAGCCTCTTCCTCTGCCTCCTCTTCAAACACCTCCTCCTCTGGCTGAGTGGCAACCTTCTTTATTTGCACAGCCCCGGGAGAGATCTCCTTCACTGCCTGAACTTTCTTTTTGCCAGGCTCTGCTGGTTTGACAGCCTTCGCCTCTTCTGGTGATGGTTTCTTAGGAACCTTTTTAAGAGTTGCAGCTTCAACAGAGTCTTTGGGTGAAACGCTTTTTGGCTCTTTTTTAAGTTTGTCCATGCTTGGCCTCCTCTCAGCTGGAGGTGCTTCTGCCTCCTTGAGTTTTTCAACTTTAGGAGAAGGAGTCTTTTTCAGTTCTGCCTTTTTGAGTTGCTCCACTGGCTTCAGTGCTATGTCTTCCTTCTCCTCTTTAGCCTTGGGTATAACTCCTTTCTTTGGCTCCAAAGGCTTGGATTTGACCTCCTCTGGAGTCTTCTCAGGCTTCTTTTCAGGCTTCTTGTCAGGTGTCTTCTCTGTTGGAGTTGTGTCTACCTCCTTTGGCTTCTCCGGCTTTTTCTCAGGAGCTTCAGGGACGTCAGGTTTCTTGGGCTTAACCTCCGCCTCTTTTGCCTTTGGTTTTTCATCAGGACTGGTGCGACGGCGCTGCAGCTCATCAGATGGTTTCCTGTCTTTCTCCTCTGGTGGTTTCTTCTCAGGCTCCTCAGCTTCTTTTGAAGGTTTGGAGAAGGGCTTCAGTTTGACACTTTCCACTTCCTCTTCTGCTGTTGGGATTTTCTTCCCTTTAGTTGGTGCTTTGACCTCCTCTGGCTCTTTCTCTGGAGTTTTCTTTTTATCTGCTGGCTTTGGTACCTTAGTTGGAGGTTCCTTTACTTCAGGGAGTGCCTCCGCAGGTTTCTTTGCTGGCTCTTTGGGCTCCACCTCTTGGGGGATCCTTTCTCCCTTCTGGAAAGGCACACCATCTCTATCTGGCCTCTCCTTCTTATCTTTCTCTAGATCTTCTAAAGGTTCAACAGGCTTCTCAAAAGGTTTGAGTTTGACTACTTCTGGTTCAGCTTCAGATAAGGGTAACTTTTTCACTTGTTTTGGTGCTGTACTCGGAGGAGCAGGTTCCTCTTCTTTTGGCGCTTTTGGGGTTTTCTTAAGAGAGATCTTGTCTTCTGGTTTCTCATCTTTAGGAACAGGCTTCTGGCGAGTCCAAGCGTCTTTTGGAGTTTCTTTTTCTTCCTCCACTTTAGGCTTGATAACATCTGGCTTTTTCACCACATCAAGTTTCTCTCTGGGTTTTCTTTCTTCAACAGTCCGTCTGGTGACAACAGACATCTCAAAAGACTCTTCTTCATGCACCATTTCCTCGGCATGGAAAACGGTGGTCTTGGAGACTTTCTGGGGTTTTTCTTCCTCTTCAGATTCTGTCAGTGGAACTGATGGGACCTTCTTCAGCGTGACAACCTCTTGCTCCTCTTCCACTTCCCTCATGACTCTGGTTGCTTTCTTCAAGGTGGGAATCTCAAACGTCCCGTCCTCTGTGACTTGAATTTTACTCTTTTTTTGCTGAACAGTTTCTGAGGCAGTAAAGGTCTGACATTACTGAATGACACAGGACTGACATCACAGTTCTTGCAACACAGAACACACATATAACGTTATAAAAAATGTTCAACAAATATACTAAACACAGAAGTATAAGAAGTATAGTAATAATATAATATAATAATATTTCACATTTTGTCAAGTTACAACCACAAATCCCAAAGTATTTTAACAAAGATCCAACATCATATTAAACACCGGTGGATTCATTGGGCCATGTCCAGGATTTTATATCAGAGTAAATTGGACTGAAAGCAACTGCACACTACTTGTAAAAACTTTAAAAAGCCAATGTATACACTAAAGTTGGTGGTTGTGAAGTGATAAATTGTAAAAAAGTCAGGCAGTATCAGTACTTTTTGCAAGGCACTGGAGGGTAATTTAAACTAATTAAGACAATGAGGAAATTTAAAGTAAAACTGCACAGATCTCATTTTCTTTTATATTTGTGAAAACATTCTTGGCCGTATTCATTACAGTGCATATTTAGGTTTTGCTAACACTCGTAAATCAAAGTTTGCATATCCGTCTAACTCACAAAGACCTCTCAAAATGGATTTACACTTCAAATTGGACTGGCAAGCTAATAATGCCGCCCATATTTAAACTTCATATTATATATATAGAGGACAAACTTCCCATGATTACATAAACCATGATTTAACTTTTACCTTCTCCTGTTAGCTGAAAATGATTAAAGTGCAAAAGAAAGCTGTAAGGTAGCTGTACATTAAAGCTACCATGTTCTGATGCAGACCTGAATTTGAACTTGTTTCCTCCCTGATTCAGAAGCAAGAAAAACGCAATCTGATGCAAAAAGAGAGCAAATTGCTCGCTTGTATTGTACTTTAAGGGCCTCTGCGTGCTAGCATGTCACATGTGCTATTGCCTTGTAAGTAATAAGCTGCAACATAACAGAAAATGGAGCTGATAGTGCAATGAATTAGTTCCATTTTTCTTAAGTCAAATATCTGATTAGTTGAGATGCTTATTTCTCAAGTTAATACCAAGTAATTTCTGTACTGAGCATAACAAAGCAGCAATTAGTGATGGTTTGCTTTGGGGCCCAACATTGTGTTCAGGTGTAGATTTGCTGCCATCTGCTGGTTGTTTTGAGGTAAAGTGAGAAATGGTCTTACCTTTCTGGACTCCTCCTGGTGTCTGGACAGGTCCTTTGGTTTCATCTAATACAAAAGGATAGTGAAGAAACTCATTAGTTTTTGGTTATTAATAACAATGTCACTAGTTTTCCTTGAAGACTGTAAGAAACATTTAATTATCGCATAGTAGAGGTGAAGAATTAAGGTGAAATATAAGAAGATGCTTAAAAAATTGCATGCTTTTGTTGCACTAAAGAAGAATAGGTCAACATGATCCACATTAGTAAAGACATGAACATCTGGTGATGAAATAAGAGGTTTTAAAAGATGGATTTAACTGAAAAGATAAAGAGGATGGTTCTCTGAAGGTCCTCTACCTTTCAGAGCTGGCTTTTCTTCTTCTGGAACCACCTTACTCGGTTCTTCAGCCTTCACAACAGGCTTGACCACTTTCAAGAGCAACATTAGATTATCAGATGTTTAGCAAACGAGCACCCAAACATTCCTTCAACTGTTTTCTGTCAGAATACCTGGTTTTGTTTCCTCTGGTGGAGGAATTTTCTTTTGAGTAACTTCAGGTCTTTTGGGGACTTCTCCAACTTTTGGTTTGATTTCTTCAGGTACAAAGAAAAGATGAACATTTACACAAACGTCTTAAGAACATGTTTATCTGAACCCAAGAGATCATTTTCTGACCTCGGTGTTCAGGATAAAGTTTCAGAGATTTGCTTTTTTCCAAGAGCGCATTCTGTCACGAATGCCTTTAAAACCAAACAAAGTTGAGTACCTTCTGGAGGAGGAGCTGGCTTCACTTCTTTGGGTTCTGGAGGCAACTCCTTCTCCTTCACAACAACTTAAAAGATAAACAGGACAACAATCAGACAAACATTCAGACAGAGGTAAGAACTGAAGCATGGCAAAGAAAAACCAGCCTTTAGGCAGCTGGAAGACCAAACAACTTCACCACACTGGTTCAGAAACACATTGGATAGAAGAGTCAGAGAAACGGCAAGGGGGAAAATCCAATGCAATCTAGCTGAGTTTCCATTACAAATGTGTGCAAAACTTTGTTGATATTCTGCTGATGGTGAAAAAACACAATTTTGCAGTTGTGGTGCTTCCATTAAATAAGATACAATTGAAATAACACATGAATAAATTTGTTCACAATATTTTATTAAAAACGTGCAGTGCCAACGTCCTCCTACCTGTCGTTTTCTTTGTCTATTCAATAAGTAGTAACATCCGGTTGTTCACCACATGACTAGTGTGACGCAAAAAAAAAATGCAGTTTTGCAAAATACACTAATCTCTTTAAAAGCTAAAAACCGTCTCATCCTAGTGCAAAAGCTTTCTCAGAAAACATAATGATAATGTCACTGCTATCCTTTTTAAAGATTTATGTGAACAAACTTATTTATTTATGTGATTTTAACTGTGTTCCTCATTTCATGGCATTACCACAATTATGAAACTGTGTTTTTTTTTTTTTCCAACATTAGCGGAATATCCAGAAAGTTTTGGACACATTTGTAATGGAAACGCAGCAGACAAGTAAAGACAGATTGTGCTTGAATGGAATGGGTGACATGACATGGAGGTCCTTCTGGACGGTGATATGGATGTGGAGAATCCCCACAGGAAGTGATGTCGGGTGCTCAGATCAGAAACTTGTGCTCAGTGATAGTTTCCCTCCTCTGTACCTCTGGACGTTTCTTGAAGAAAGAGATTTTCTTTCTCTTCTTGTTCCGCAGTCAGACCCTTCGTTTCTGTGACGGACTGCATTCCTTGGTGTTCTGTCTCGGTTCGGGTTTCATGTGTTTTTGGAAGCATGGAGTGGATTTGTGGTGTGGTTCTGGTGTGTTCTGATGGGTAGCCAGTGGTGCTTACTTTGGGATTATCTGTTACTGAGAGCTCAAAGCTAGGCTGACCTTGGGTTAGTTCTTTCTCTGCCTGTTTGTCTTTATGTCGAACACCAGCAGACACGTTGGGTTCAACGGGTTGCTCTGACGTCTTTGAATATCTAAGATATTCTCTTCTTCCTTCAGTTGTGTCCGATTCTCTAGATACCACATCGGGTGTAGACGCCAGAGAGACTTTTTTTCCTCCACCAATAGTTGTTGCCTTTTCTTTCGCTGGAACTGTCTGAACTGTAGCATCAGATTTATCTCCTCTAGATGCAGTAATTTGTGAAGAAAGGTCTGTAGGACTGATTGGTTTGTCTGATTCATCTTGACTTTGCAAAGTTTCTGCTTCAACAAATAATTTTCTTCCTGTTTCGAGCTTTAGTTCCCTAACATTCACTTCAATCTCTTCAGGATAATCTAATGCATGCATATGATCTTTTGTGGATCTTTCTATCAAAACAGAAACATCACCTGATGTGTAAGCAATTTCTCCTGGTCTAACGTCTTTTACTTGAGAATCAGGGGATATATATGTCTGTGTGGTATCTAGCATCTCCTGTGTGCGTGCATGCATTGATTTTTCATACGACACATCCATAACCGGCGTCTTTGAAACTTTTTGCTTTGCTTCCTGCTTCTCCATCATTGCAGTCTTGGAAACATCATGAAAATAATCTCTAATTGTTTCTGTTTTAGAAGTTAAGCTTTCGATTGGTGATTTTTCTCTACGTTTCATCCTCTGTTGTATTTTATCTTCACTAGCTTTGTCTGTTGTGAGGTTTTTCACCTTGTTCTCTACCTCATCTGGACTGACTAAGTTAAATGTTTTCTCTGTTACAGTTTCAGCATTTGTCTCCAGATTATCAAGAGCTGTAGATTGTTGTAAACGGTCTGATTTAAAGTCACCAACATCAGTGACGAGATGTTTTTCAGATGGTAGCTCCATCAAAGTTGCAGCTGCGACTGCTTTCTGGTGTTGTTTTGTTTCTGGAAAAAGCTGCCTAATTTCTCCATGTTCTTGTTTTACTCTTACCGTCCCGGAAAGTTCTCCATCTTTTGTTTCAGTTTGGTTCATGCGTTTGGAAGGAGATAAAGTTGGTTTGTCAAGGATGTTAACTTTTTCAAGAGGAACCTCCTCGGCTTTTGGTTCTGATCTAACTTGAGACTTTAATTTATCTTGCTCTACTCTTTTAGGCAGCTTGTCTGCTCCATCTTCTACCTTTATTTGTTTAGACTTCTTCAGAGAGGAGGCTTCATTGTCATCTACGGCTATACCAGATGTTTCAAACGCCACCTCCATCACAGGAGCCACAGAAAGTTTCATTAATGTTTTTGGTGTTTCAGCTTCTTCAGCTGGAGTAAAATGTCCATATTCCTGTTTGAAAACAGCTGCCTTGGACTCTTTGTCTTGAAATGTTGTATCTTTTTCTTTCAGAAATTTGGATTTCTTTCTTGCAACATCTTGTGTAATTTCTGTTTGGTCCAACTTCTCCTCTTCAGTTGTTTCTTCTGAAATCTGGTTGGATTCTTCTGTTTCCTGTCCTTTTCTTGCAGCTTCAGTTTCTGTGTTTGAGGTTTTCATCTCCTCAGCTGGACGAGTTGTGGTGGTTTTGTCCACTTCAGTAACTTCTTCTGCATTTTCTGCATCTCTTAGATGTTTCTCTATTGAAATATTTCCCAGAACCTCAGTTTTCTTTGATTTATTAAAGATCTTTAAGTCTCTGACCCTATCATCAGTATCTTCTGGTCGGTGTTGTATTTCAGCTTCCTGTCCAACAAGAACCACTGGTGTCTTTCTCTGCATTTTCTCCAGTTCTTGTGTCGGTTTAAAACCCTCTAACTCTTCAACTATCGCCTCTATGGCGTGAACTTCTTTAACTGCGAATGTTTTGTGCTTTTCTAACTGAGGTGGAACTGGTTTAGGTTTCTTTGAAGGTTCCTGTTTGGATACATTCTCATCAGTCCGAGATGCCTGATCTTCTGTGTCTTGAGCCTTAAGAGATGACTGAAACTCATCCGCCTTTTGTAACTTCTTGGTCATCAGGGCTTCCTCTGTTGACGTGCTCCCTTCAGCTACCTTTTGGTCTGCCTGAACTTCTTTCCTAACTGAAGTTTCTTCTATATTAGTTGGAATATCAGCCTCATCTAAGACTTTTACTTTAAATTGCTTTGTAGATTTTCCTCGTCTGTCAGTTTTAGTTTTGTCTTTATCTCTGACTAACTTTGGTTGAATGTTTTGGTCTGTTGCCTCTACAGTTTGGCCCATTTCCTTCATTTCCTTTGGAGAACCCTCAGCTTTACCTGTTGCAAACCCACCTTCTTGGATTTCTGACAGATTTTCTGCAGATCTTTCTTGCTTCATGGCTCTATGTAATGGTTTGTCAGTTCTGTCATTGACAGAGGTAAGGTTGGCTTTATCCAAATGGCAGATGGTTTTTGACAGGATTTGCTTCTCTTCAGTTATGATCTCAGATGTTGACCGTTCTGGAGAAACTTTCAAAGTTCTCTCTATAACTACACTGGTTTTTATCTGGTCTTGTTCAGTGATTAACCCCTGAGGCTTGCTAATTCTCTCTTTGGGTAACATATCATCTGTTGATTGATATACTTGTTCTTTATCTTTGTCAAGTAGATCATCTTTAATCATTTTTCTGCTTTTATTCATTACAAGTGAAACTTCTTCATCTGAAGTATCAATTGTTTGGGGAAACCTTTGTTTTTTATTCTCTGAGGGAAAAAAAACCTTTGTAGAACCTAAATCTTTGGTTTCACCAGATGTTGACTCAGTTTCTTTGATGTTTGGTGGTTTAGGCGTTCCTTCATCACCAACCGTCGTTTTATCTTCACTGACTGTTTGTTTTATGGTTTTATCCACAGCTACTGCTGGTTTTAATGGGATATGTTTGTCCGAAGCTTCTGTAGATTTTGCAAACTTGGATAACACTGATTCCTCTGGGGAAACATCTGCCTCTTTTACTTCCTCAATGACTGAAAACTCAGATTGTCTCATTTCTGGTAGTTTCTCTGTTTCCTTAACATTTTCTTCTGTGTTTATTTGTGAAAAAATTCTTTCTGCTTGCTCCTGTGTTGCTTGTTTCTCTTTAATGGGAGAAACTTTCAACATTTTGTCTGTAACTTTACTGATGTTTATCTGGTTTAGTTCAATGATCGACCCCTGAGGTTTGTTCATTCTCTCTGTAGATAACATTTCTTCAGATGCCGGTTGTTCTTTTTGTTCATAATCTTTTGTTGTTTTCTTAATTTTAACTGGTATTTCTTTCTGTAAAACATCTGTAGCTTTCTCAAACTTTATTAAATTTTCTTCCTTTGGAGAAAAATCCCCTTCATTGATTTCTTGAACATCAGTTAAAAACTCTGTAGGTTGTTTTGAGACCACTTTGTTTTGTTCACCTATGTCAGCCATTTTGTCTTTGATTGGCAGCCCTTCCTTTGTTAAAATTGGTTGTATTGGTAGTTGATTATCCACAGCATCTTTAGTTTTCATTACTTTTTGTATTTTCTCTTTAGATGATGTTGAATCCTTCAGATCACCGTCTATTTGACTAGTTTGCTTATCAACTGCCAGTAATTCAACTTCTTCTAAACTTTCCTCTTTTACTTTTTCTTCTTCCTGTACAGTTTTAATCTCTTTAAGAGGAGAAACTTTATCTTTAACTGTACTAATGGTCGCCTGATCTTGCTTAGTAACAGTTTGAGTTTTTATACATTCCTCAGCTGAATGTGGTGATTTCTTGTCGATAAATCTCTGAAATGTTTCAGGTTTTCTATCTTTTCTAAGCGTCACTGCTTCAGTTTCATCCTCCATCGTGATGCTTTCTGATGGGATCTTTTTGTCTGACGCTTCTTTAGTTTTAGCAAACCTCTGTCTTCTCATCTTGGTGGATAATGATGTTTTCTGAGGAACTTCCTCAGGAACTGGGAACTTTCTGTCTGGGACTATGTCCTGCTTTTCAGAAACTTTGACTTCACTCAGAGTTTCTTTGTCTTGAGTTGAAATGTCATCTCCACCTAATGTCTGCAGTTTTGTTTTCTCTGCAGCTTCTTTCTTTAAGCTCCTGGTACTAATGTCAACGAGCTTTGATGAAATGTTTGTTTCAATGACCTCGTCTGAATCAGTTTCATTAATTTTTGAGTCTAGATATTTCTGAGGAGCTTGTTCTGATGTATCTTGTTCTGTCATTACAGATATTTTTGGTTTGTCTTTAAGTCTCTGGTTTGTAATTAATCCGTTTGCTGCAGAAACATTAAGAAATTCATGTTTTCCAGTTTCAGCAGCTTCTTTCGTCTCTTCTATGTCTTTGGGAACCAATCTCTGTCGTCTATGTTCATTAGATTTATCCTGAACTGTCACATTAATCTTCTCATCAGTTGAAGGAAAAAAGCCCATTTCCTTTAAACCCTCAGTAACAGATATTTCCTCAGTTTTTTTGTTGGTTTCTTGTGTCTCAGATTCAATATTCTTGTGTTCTTTAATTGGACCTTCGTGTTCTGCACATGACGGTCTTTTCTCGTCCGCTACCAGAGCTGTGAATGATGCTGAAGGTTGTGAAAATTGAACAGTTGTGAAGAGAAAGCACCATGAGGCGGTGCCAAGAGATTAGAAACAGACACAAACAGTTGGGGTTAAATCATCGATAATAAAGAGGTTAAATAAAAGACAGTGGTTGTGGTTTTCTACCTTTCTCCACTTTCTTTCCTTTTGGCTCAGCAGGTTTGGAAGGAAGTTTCTTGAGTTTGTCTTCAGTTTCTTTAAAGAGTAATCAAATTAAGTTTTAGGTTTAGACATTTAAGAGAAACAAAAGACGACAAAAACATCAACAGGCGGCTGATCAAAGGCGACAAAACAAACTCAGAAATGGGATAAAAAGATGGAAAATGATATTAAACAGAAGAATGGATGTGAAATGGTGACCCCTGGTGGTTGCTGAGGATATTGCACGGAGAATAAACAACCTCCAACCAGAGTCTGATGAAATGGTTAAATATGACGTAATGATGGTACCTTCAGCGGTTGTTTCTGAGGGAATCTTTATCTCTTCTTCTGGTTTTAAAGAGCCTGAACGTTTCATCTGATCCTGGATTAAGACTTTGGGTTTCTGACGAGGAACGTCTTCAGACCTCAGCTGCTCTGCTTCTGGTACAAACTTCGTAATAAACACCAGCTCTGTCAGCGACTCTGAGGTCTCTAGTTCTGGTTTTGCAGAGCGGTAGTCCGGTTTTACATCAAACACCGGTTCAGATCTCACCTTTTCCTTTTCGGTTAGCTCAAAAGATGCAACCGATTCAATTGGCTCTGATTTACTTTCTGTCTTTTTCACTTCTCTGTGAGTTTTTTCTCCTGTTCTGCTGAGTTTTTCTGAGATTTTCTCAGATTTCACACTGATAACTTCTAATTGTTCACTTCTTTTTCTTGCCAAGTCTTTAACTGAACGTTTTTCTTCAGTTTTGCCTTTGCTGCTCATTTCGTCTGCTGGTAATTCGATCTCTTGAGACTCATCTTCTGTCACTTTTGCTTTAATTTTGTATTTTATCTCAGAGATTTTAACAGATTTTCTCTCCTCTTCCTGCTTCCTCTGAGTTTCTTCTGGTTTCTCGGTTAGAGCTGGTTTTGTAGAAGAAGAGGCGTCATGCAGCGACGCCAAGAGGTGAGAACAAAACACAGAGACAAACGTCTACGTTAGAGGGATTAATAGAAAGACTGATGATAATCCAACCTGCTGGTTTTTATCATCAAGACTTAAAAATGAGGATGCGGTTACAGTAATCCATCTCGTTTTGAGACGGTCGGTACCTTTTTCAACAGGAACAAAGACTTTCTTCTCCTGACGAATCTTCTCCGTCTTCTCAACTGCAGGTTCTTTTATGCAAGTTTTTTTTTTTTAGCCCAAGATGGTGAGATCGAAGAAGATTGTTATAGAGAAATAAAGTTAAGACAGTTAGAAACAAACACACAGAAAGATCCAGAAAACACAAAGATAAGAGAGTTTAAAGAGACGTGGAAGATGTTCTGAAACCAGCAGCAAAATATGGGATCTTTCTGATTATTATACGAAATGCAGGTGATAAAGATGTAGAGGAGACAACGATTCTGAGTACACAGTGTAAATATTCAGGTTTAAAAGTGAAAGGTAAAAAGGTGTCTAATGATGCCTAAATGTGGATAAAATGTTCAAAGAAATTCAGCTATATTTGATCTTCTGAAGTCAGTTTTGCTGTCAAGTTTAAAAATTAACACATTTTTCCTCAAGGTTCTCTGTTTTAAATAATTAGGAGTGTTTGATATTTTATAGTTCTTTGATTCAACTTTTTATTGTTGTGAAGGTTTGATTTCCTAATATTTAACATCTGAAGTTCACTTTCTCCATCATATCACTTCTTTGTTTGTTTTTTCTTTCTTTTCTGTCCTCACTCCACTTTTTGAACCTTTTTCTAACTAATCGCACAGTTATCATCACTTTCTTTTCCCTACCTTACTCTCTGTCCAGGTTGCTACATCATTTATTTACATGAAAATTGGGGCTGTCAACGTTAACACGAGCAATTCCTCAGAATTTAACGCGTTAGTTTAACATAACACAGAGTAATTGGACTATGTGGTTTTTCTCATTTTCCCTCTAAGTTTTTGATTCTGTCTAGCGCCCCCCGGTGGCCATCACTTAGAAAAACTGTTATAGATAGTCATGCATGCAGCTCAGTTTGTAAAAATATATAAAAAATAGAATAAATTCATAATTACGAGAATAAAGTCGAAATAATACAAGAATAGAGTAACAATACTACAACTTCATTCTCGTAATACTATGACTTTATTCTTGTATTAGTTTCACTTTATTCTCATAATATGACATACTTTTGTAAGTTACTCTGTTTTGTAAGTTACTCTTGTAATTTTATTGTGTTTTTGTTTTCTTAGCGAAGGCGTAGTCCTCCGTAGACGACACCAATTAGTTTTATGACCATTTTACACAAAACGAGTTGACATCTTAAGAAATTAAAAAAATGAGCAAAACATTATTAATGTTAATAATTCAAGGCAAAATTTAACTCAGTAAAAACTTGTACCTGAATTTGTCTGGAAATTTTAACATTTCGGTTTTACTTCTGTGGGGACGTTCTGTAATATTTAACCCGTTCTGTGTGGAACTCAAAGAGACGTATAATGAAGAAAACAAAGGAAGAAAAAGAGTCGATGTTTTTGTCATCTGTACCTTTCTGAAGAGATTCTTGTGCTTCTCGTTTTGGTCCGGCCTTCTCAGGCGTTTTAACAGAAATGGTTTCACCTTCAAAGGTTTTCTCTGCTTGTTTCTGTGGTTTCACTTTGTCAACTTTCTCAGGAGGTTTTTTCTGACTGATCGCCTCTTCTTCAGCTTTTTTCTGAGGAGGTTTAACCTCAGGCTTTGTCTCAGGAATTTTCTCTGGGAGCTTCTCAGAGACTTTTTCTGGACGTTTCTCAGAGATTTTTTCCTGAAGTTTTTCAGGAATTTTCTCTGGAAGTTTCTCAGAGATTTTTTCTGGACGTTTCTCTACAACTTTTTCTGGAAGTTTCTCTGAGATTTTCTCTGGAAGTTTCTCAGATATTTTTTCTGGAAGTTTCTCAGAAATTTTCTCTGGGAGCTTCTCAGAGATTTTTTCTTGACGTTTCTCTGAGATTTTTTCTGGAAGTTTCGCTGGGATTTTCTCTGGAAGTTCCTCAGAGATTTTTTCTGGAAGTTTCTCAGAAATTTTCTCTGGGAGCTTCTCAGAGATTTTTTCTGGACGTTTCTCTACAACTTTTTCTGGAAGTTTCTCAGAAATTTTCTCTGGGAGCTTCTCAGAAATTTTTTCTGGACGTTTCTCTGAGATTTTCTCTGGAAGTTCCTCAGAGATTTTTTCCGGTATTTTCTCTGGAAGTTTTTCTGGAATTTTTTCCGGTATTTTCTCTGGGATTCTTTCAGCCACCACCTTCTGTACAACTTCCTGTTTACTTTCTGGCATTTTCTCCGGAGTTTTTTCCTTCACCTCAGCTTTCCTCGCTGCCGTTTCAGATATCTTTTCAGATTTTTTGCCCAACACAGCCTCCTCATCAGGCATTTTCTGGTCAACCTCGTCAGGTTTCTGTTGGGGCTTGAGAGCTTTAAGAGGGTTTGACAGAAAAACATGCAGTAGACATGACCATAAAGAAGAAGAGAATGTGCTAACGCACAATAAAAGGTTTTAGCTCACTCATATGGTCTTTTTTGTCAAGCAAAGCAAAAAAGAGAGGTTAATTTCCTAAAATATAACAGATTTTAAGACCAGATTTTAAGAGTACCTTTGTCCGTCTGAGCTGGCTCTTCTTTGGGAGGAGCCGCTTTAGGTTCTGGTTTCTTCGCTGCTTTCGGAAGATCGGGAACTTTTTCTTCCATGGGAACTTTAAAGAGTACCGTTCACAAACATTACAAGACTTTTAAAGGTCAGGGAACGTAAAAACACTCCACTGAGCGTCACAAAGAGAAAGACACAACTGAAACAAACAAGGCGTGCACCCTCATCATCACGAAAAGAACTTCAGGTTTTAATGTCAGAAGCTGCAGAATGAGCTTCGGATACCTTTAACTGGCTTCTTCTGAGGTTCTTCTGCCTCTTTATGTGCTTTCTGTGGGACTGAAGGAAGTGGAGGAGCAGCCAACTCCTTCTTTACTGGTTCTACTGGAACTTTAAAAAAAAGAAATTACCCTCTGTCACTATGGTAACTGAACCTAAAAACAGTCAGTTCTCTCAAAGAAGGAGGTAAAAAGGTTAATAAGACACAATCGGACTCAGACAAATATTATTTTCTAAGTTAAATAATCCAGAAGTTTGAGCAAATGAAGGAGGGGTTTTGTGTTGTGTACCTTTCTTCTGAGGTTCCTTTGGTTCTGGTGTTGGTTCTGCAGGTTCTGGTTTAGGAGGTTCAGGTTTACGGACTTCTGGTTTTGTTTTCTTCGGTTCTGGCTTTGGTTTTGGAGCTTCTGGTTCAGGTTTGATCTTTGCAGCCTCTTCTGGGGCTTAAAGTGACATTCAGACGGTTTCAGACCAAAGACAGTGAAAGAATCGCTTCCACATTCGAAGCTAAACAGTTTGTTTTCATACAACCGTGAAAACTCAACACAGATACAAACAGAGCAGAACATACAAGAGCTGAAACAATTAACTGGGTTAATCGATTATTGAAATAATCGTCAACTACTTTAGTAATCGATTAATCGTTAACGTGAGCACACAGACTTTAAAAACTATACAAAAATTATACATACATCTTGTATTTAAGATAAAAACACTTTTGTCTGTAAGCATTTTCTATCCCACCTTCTCAGTTTTAAATAAAAATGTAGATGAAAACTTTTTATCTGATTAATTGATTAATCATCAGAATAATTGAAAAGAAATAATCGTTAGTTGCAGCTCTAGAGCATACCTTTGGACGGAGGAATCACTGGCTTCACTTCTGGTTCAGCTTTTGGAGCTGGAACAGGTTTAGCCTTTGGTTCTGGTTCTTCTTTAGGAGCTGGAACAGGTTTAGCCTTTAGTTCTGGTTCTTTTGGAGCTGGAACAGGTTTAGCCTTTGGTTCTGGTTCTTCTTTAGGAGCTGGAACAGGTTTAGCCTTTGGTTCTGGTTCTACTTTAGGAGCTGGAACAGGTTTAGCCTTTGGTTCTGGTTCTACTTTAGGAGCTGGAACAGGTTTAGCCTTTAGTTCTGGTTCTTTTGGAGCTGGAACAGGTTTAGCCTTTGGTTCTGGTTCTTCTTTAGGAGCTGGAACAGGTTTAGCCTTTGGTTCTGGTTCTACTTTAGGAGCTGGAACAGGTTTAGCCTTTGGTTCTGGTTCTACTTTAGGAGCTGGAACAGGTTTAGCCTTTAGTTCTGGTTCTTTTGGAGCTGGAACAGGTTTAGCCTTTGGTTCTGGTTCTTCTTTAGGAGCTGGAACAGGTTTAGCCTTTGGTTCTGGTTCTTTTGGAGCTGGAGTGGGTTTAGCCTTTGGTTCTGGTTCTTCTTTAGGAGCTGGAACAGGTTTAGCCTTTGGTTCTGGTTCTTTTGGAGCTGGAGTGGGTTTAGCCTTTGGTTCTGGTTCTTCTTTAGGAGCTGGAACAGGTTTAGCCTTTGGTTCTGGTTCTTTTGGAGCTGGAGTGGGTTTAGCCTTTGGTTCTGGTTCTTCTTTAGGAGCTGGAACAGGTTTAGCCTTTGGTTCTGGTTCTTTCGGAGTTGGAGCGGGTTTCGCTTCTGGTTTCGCTTTGGGCTTTGCTTCAGGAACCAGTTTCTTGGGCTCAGCTGCACCCTGGGGTTTGGCTTCATCTTCATTTATGCAACATAAACATTAACTGACATTAGAGTCTGAAGAAGAGTTTTAAAGAGGTTGAAGACTAAGAAGAAAGACGAAGATTAACAGAAAAGCAGACACCAGCGAAGTCCAAACAGAACAGAACAAACCCGGATCAAACATCATGAAGAAGTTAAGAGGTTGAAAGTCCAGATGGGAGCCACGGAGAAGAAATACAGACCTTTGGTTGGAAGTCCGGGCTTCTCTTTTGGAGCAGCGACTGGTTTCTCCAACTCCTCTGGTTCTTTTAAAGACACATTAAAACATGCAATAAGCTACAAAACAACAATTAAAGGAGCAGAATCAAAACATAAGAACATTAACCCACATTGCGAAGAAAATTAAGGTAAAGAAAAACATTGAAGAAAAAATATTCAGCCAGTAGTAGAATACCTTTGGGAGCAGAAACTTCCTTCTTCTCTGGGGCTGAAACTGCAGGAATCTTTTCCTCTACTGGCTTCCTGGCCTCTGGTTCTGCAAGGTTTTAGTTAAATAGTATGAGCATTTTCAAGGATACTTAACAGCCCACACATAAATCCATCCCCGAACACATTCATACTTTTCTTGGATTCCTCCACAGCCGCAGCGGGCTTCTCTTCGGGCTTCTTCTCAACTTTGGAATAAAAATAAAACACAAACCATGTTGTAATCACAGATGAAGTTACTTTACAACAGGTCAGAAATAACAATCCCAGGTCTGATTGAGACAGATTTCAGGGTTTCTGCAGGTTCCACTAACTTAGACGTAAGACTATTTAAGACATTCTTAAGACCATCATCAATTAAATCTAAGACCTGCATCACGACAGAAATGTACAAAAGAGAATTGCATATATATATATATATATATATATTTTTTTTTTTCTTCTTTCTTTTTCCTCTTTCCCATGATTAGTGCCAAAAGGTATTTATTTACTATACTTAGTTTAAAAAAACAACAATAAAACATAATTTAAGACATTTTAAGGCCTTAATTTTTTAGAACCATGAAAATAAGACTTTTTTAAGAATGCATGGGCACCCTGGAATTTTTTATTTTTTTTTGGAGTATCCCGAAGTTTCTGCTATGGCGATTCCTACCTTTTTTTCTGGGTTAAGAAGAACTAACAGAACATCTCAAACAAACTGTCACTGTGTGAAAACTTTAAGCTGATCAAAGTAATTTTGAACAGAGAGCAACAGAACCTTGTGATGGCCACACGTGTTTAGTTTTATAAGTTTTCAGTTCTTTATGTAGTAGACATGATGAATTAAAGAGATCCTTCATCTCATCTTCAGATCCTAGGTCAAAATGGTGGTGAACAGGAAGATGAGTATGCGCTCTCTGCACTCTTTGGCGATTTGATAGAAAACTATAGCTCCTATTTAAGTGGGACCAACACTGGATGAAAGCGGATAAAAATACCAACATTTTGACGTGTAAACTGTACACATGGAGGTTAAACTTTGTCTTTAAAGGTACTTTAAACGAGAACGTTTTATCGGCTCAGAATCGAGTGTGTGATGTCATCACATTCTGGAACAATCCGAAGTTTTCAGTCTTTTCATCAGAACTGTATCACTACTTAAACACAACACGTTGATTTTTGTGTCGTTGGCAAAAAATATTGCAGAAATTATACGAAAAATAATAATCTTAAACTTAATTAGAAGATATAAATCTTGATGGAGCTCTGCGTTACCTTTAGCTGGGATTTCCTCCCTCAGTTCAACTTTCATGGTCTCCACTTTTTCTTCAACAGCAACTCTGGCAGCTGAAACAAGACACAGCAACACAAAGACTTATAATCAGTGTCTGAAAACATTTATAGCTGTGACAGAGTATTAGGCCACGCTAAGAAAGGAACCGAAAGAAAAATAAAATTATGAGAACAAAGTAATAAAATTGTGAGAATCATAGTGTTAGGAGAATGAACTTGTTGTCAGAATAGTCATAATTTCACGTGAATAAAGTTGTATGAGAACGAAGTCGCAATAACATGAGACCAGTCATAGTATTACTACAATAAAGTCATAATATTCTGACTTTATTCTCCTAAGACTTTACTCTTGTAATATTACGACTGTATTTTCATATGATTTCAACTTTATTCACATAATACTTTGACTTTATTCTTGTAATTATATTTTTTATTTTTCTTTGTATGGCCCTGATACTCTGTAACACATAACATCAAGAAAATCCTAAGAAAAATCTGCTTGGTAGAAAATATTGTTTGAGTTTGTGTTAAAAAGAGGTTATTAAAAGAGAAAAAAAGAGCAACGTAAACGCAACAGTGATACCTTTAGTCTCTGAAAACTGTTGTGTTACAGTCTCTTCCGTCCAGCTCTGATACTCTACTGAAGACGATCAAAATCACAGAAGTAACAAAAGACAAATATGAGACATTTTGGAATCAGTTTGACATTAAATAACGACGCTTTCTGACGTCTCAGAGAAGAACAAACCATTTTACGCCAGCAGAAGAAATCTGAAGTTAGCGCAAGTGGACACGATCGTTCCACACATATCAGGTTATATTTAAAGGTGTGACAACACCAAAAGCACCAAAGTGAGTGTTAGAGGAAGAAGTGAGGCACAAACTGAAAAACGAAAATCAGGACAATAGCAAAATTTATCCAAGATGGTGATATTAAAATGGCGAAGAATGAGAAAAGAAGAGGGTGGAAAAAAAAAGAAGCAGATGTGGGTCAAATCTTCCTGATAACTCCAGGAACTTCACTAAATAAGAACAGATTTTACTAACTACATTTAAACGTCATTATTTTTAATCCCAACAGGATGAAAATATAAAAGATGGCGCTACTATCTGTCCCAGATCTGCTGGTTAGAAGCCGATGAAGAGGATGAGGAGGGAGAAACATGGTACCTTTCTGCTGCACCTCCTCTTCGTACTGATACGAATATTCAGCTGATTCTTGTAAAGAAAAACAAAATATTTAAGACCCCCATTATTAAATAAAAATATGCTTAGTTTTGTTATTAATAAGGTTTGAGTTAATCTGATTAGTCAAATTTGAACAAATTATCCTCATGTTAAGGAAGATTTCTGGATAAGTACCTCTCTGTTCGATCTTTTCTTCATACTGATAGAACTCAGCAGATTCTTGAAGAAACACACATTTCGGTTCTGTTAGTAGCCACCAAGAACCATTTCAGGTTTAATTTTTTTAGTCCCTGCAGCAGTCGGTGACTCTTACCTTGAATTTCTTCTGATGAAGGCACTTCAGGCCTCTGAACTGAAGAGTCTGGGAAATCTACACAATACGGAGGATAGTTCAAACCAAACAGCTTTCCTGCTATGAATCTCAACTGTCATGATCTGTCATTTTTACCTTCTGAAACATTTTATACCAAATTTAATAATACTTTCTGGAATAATTAAATTTGAAAACAGGAATTTAACGAACACAGAAATTTATGACAATGACCGACTTCATTTTGGCCATATCTGTGTTTTCGGTAAGTTGTTTTTGGCTGTGTTATTGTTCCATCCGGATATTTTGCACATGCGCACAAAGCTGGAGGGCATAAATACGATTATACTACTTGCCATCCATAGCAGCGCTGACGCGGTAGAACAATTCTGTTAACAAAATAAAACCTGGAGTTGTATGTATTATTAATTTAGCACAGTGCACCAAAGCAAGAGAAGAATAATGCAGAAAAACCAATGAAGAATCTTGTGCGCACTTTTTCCCTTTAATATGCTAAGCTACGTGTGTTTAGGCTGTATGGTCACGTAATTTTGTAATGAACTACCGCTACTCTTACTGGAGTAAAATTTCTGGATGCTTCACTGAATGAAGAATAAGCTTGTTTTAACCAAAAATTGACCTGCAGTTTCAAAAGTTTCATGTTAAAATAAATTGATTTGGAATTTTTTTTTTATTTATGCCTAACTTTGTTATTTATATTAATTATTTTCATTTTGTTCTATAAAATACCAGAAATTTCACAAAACTTTAATTTGGTCCATTTGTTTATGTAATTTTTAAATAGTAAGTGATTTATGTTATGATCAGTTACTCAGTTGCCTTTTTACAAAATACTTTTTTACTCTTGAGTAATTTCTTGGGTTTTTCTTTTTACTTTTACTCGAGTAAAAATTTGTTGAAATAGTGCTGCTTTTACTTACAAACTATTTTCCTGCAAATATGACCCCGAATCTGAGTAGACAACAAAAGTGTCTCTTCTGAATAAAATCTTTCATTTTCTGAATAATAAATCACTCACCTGTCGGTACCATCGCTAATTCGATTTCTGTGAAAAAATAAAAAAAAAAGAGTGCGGTTTGTGTTAAAGTCTGAGATCGTCCAAAGCTGATCAGAAGCAGAAAAAGTTGGTGCCTGACTAATAACTGTACCTTTGCCAGACAAATAAAGCTCAGCTGTGCTCTTAGCCTCTCCTCTGGGCTCCAATCTCACAATCACTGAGTATACGCCTACATGGGATTAGTGATGAAGACACTCAGGTCACAAAGAACTGCAAGAGGAGAAAAATCTGCAGGCGGCCTCTGGAGCCCTGTTGGGCTCTACACACCTTCGTCTTCAATGGTCACATTTCGAATGACCATGAAATGTCTCCTGCCCTCGCTTCTGAAGTTGTACTTAGTGCATTCTTTCAGTTCCCACGTGTCTTTGTACCAAGAAACGATTGCGTTGTCGAAGGACACCTCGCACTCGAAGGTGGCCGACTGGCGCTCGTTGACTTCTACGTTGTGGATGCGCTTGGTGAAATGAATTTGTTCGGCTAAAACAGATAAAGACGTGAATGGGTGAACGTGACAGTAACTGGGTGGCAGTTTTTCACCAACACAACAGCCACACGGTTAGAGACGACCACCAGATGGATGTTGATGGGACGTTATGATGACTGGTTGTTGTTGAGGATGATGGTGCAAGACGATGGAGGATATTAAGACAGAATAAATCCAAAAAGAAAAGGAAAAAAGAAGGCAAAAGCCAAACAGCCGACATTAGTTTTAGGGTGTTTTCACACCTGACAGTCCAGCAGACTCGGTTGGATTGAGGACCAAAAGTGCAACATTTGTTACATTTTCAGCTGGAGCAGTTCGTTGTCACACTGCATGTTGTCAAACAATCCCAACCAATAAAAAAACCTATTCCGTCAGTCGCCTGTGGTGGCGCTGCACCAAGAACCACTGAAAAACAAAACAAAAACCTCCAACAAAGAAACTGAGCACTACTTCCTTCTTCAAGCAGACCTATTTTGTCAGCTTGAAAATTCAAACTGGCAAAATAGCTTCACTTTTATCCATCTTTTATGTTGTAACAAAGCCTTTAATATATGTATTTGAATGTATTTTTACACATTTAAAACTAAAATGTATAAATTATTTTATTTTGCCTATTTATGTATAATTTAAATTTTTTTTACTTTATTTCACTCTGCATTTTACAACACTTAGTTATTTTATATTATTTCTATTGTAATCTGATGTTACTTATAGTGTAGAAGATCTTTCTATGTCCTGTGTTTTTTTCAAAATAAAGTACATTTAATTTAAAAAACTATTATTAAAAAAAAACTGAGACAGAGGCGGACTAGAGTTTGCTTTTTTAGCATCAGAGTTTGATTATACGCTCACATCTCCCCAAACCAACCGGACTGGAGTTTGATTGAATCTGGACTGGTATGAATTCACCCTTAGAGTCGGATGAACTGAAAGAGGTTAGTAATCGGGCAGAGCATCCATCACGTCTACAGGAAGGTTCCAGGTACAAACCTTCCACCTTGAGGTCCGCCGAGGACTCCAGGTGCTGGTATCGGCACGAGTATCTGCCCCGGTCTTCAGACTTCAGGTCTTTGATCAGAAGCTTCTGAACTTTGTGTTTCACCTCGGACGAATACCTTCCCTTCATCTCTAACTGCTTTCCGTTTTTAAACCACTGAGCCTTGACGTTAGGAACAGACAACTGACAAGACAGGGTGCACGCCTGGCCTTCCTTACCCGACGTGTCCTGCAGGTGCTTCTCCACCTCCACCTCTGAAACACAAAGAGAAGAAAATTCAGCTTCTGCTCAGGCTGGAAACTCAGTTTGAGACGCAGGGGTGCGTCCAGGCAGGGAGCAGTTTCAATGTATAGAGCAATATGGGAAGTCATGGTTTCAAAATCACTAATATATTCTGTCATATCGTTCCCGTGGCATAAGTACAAAGGAGTATTAGGACCATAGTAAGAAAAAAAAAAAACGAGAATAAAGCCAAAATAATATGAGAATAAACTCAGAATATTTCGAGAATAATGTTGTACGTTAATTACGTCAAAATAATACGAGTATAATCAGTTTGAAGTAATAATATTTCAAGAATGAAGTTGATATTTCGAGAATGGTCATACGAGAATATAATAATATGAGAAAAATGTCATAATATTTTGAGTGTCATTACAAAAATAAACTCATAAATAATAATATGAGTATAAAGCAATAATATTATGAGAATAAAGTCGTATAAGAATATTTTTTTAAATATTTTGAATAGCCATATTACAAGAGTAGTTGTAATATCATGACTCTTCTTCATTTTTTTGTTTTTTTTAGCATGGCCCTAATACTCTGTCGTTAGATCTTCCAAAGAGTATTAAAGTCGACAATGAGAATAGAGATTATGTCTAATTTGAATTTCAAGTCAAAGTAACATGTCTGCGCTAATTGTCCTTTTCAAACAGCTTTAGTTCTGGCAGCGACATGGTGAACATCAATCCACAATTCATTAAACATTTAAGAAGCAAATCACCTATTCACATCAAAGCATGATAAAGAAAATGCAAAATAACACATTTTAGAGCTAAAACAATAATACCATGATATGTTATCATACTGCCATAGTTTCACACCGGCCCAGGCATAGTTGTGTCGGTACTGACCCGTGACGGTGAGCTTGGCGCTGGAGATGTGCGGCCCACACACCACCCGGTAGTTGCCCTGGTCGGACGGCTGGCACCTTTTGATCTTGAGCAGGTGGCGGTCGCCGCTGATGCTGATGTCATATTTGTCGTCTGTGTCAAGCTTCTGCGTGCCCTTGTACCACGACAGCGAGATCTCTGGGTAGTTGATCTTGATCTCGCACTCAAACACCGCCTCTTCGTTGGTGAAGACGGACTGGTTGGAGATGTCCTTCACTACGGTGACAGGCTGCAGACGCAACAAGACAATTATCGCTCATGATGGTGACAGAAACTGCAACAATTTCAAGGCAACACAATATTTTTTTAACGTTGAAGTGTATAACGGTGTGCGCTGACCTCTGTTCTCTCCATCCTCTTTTGCAGGTCGGCCACCAGCCGAGCCATGTCCTCATCTGACTCTCTGTCTCCACGTTCCACTTCCTGTCAACAACAACAACATTACTCAGCAATGTCCTCAAATAAGAAACCCTGGCCTGCAAAAACTCTTCTTCTTACCAAGTATTTTAGGTCTGGTTTCTCTTGCAAATATCTTAGTACACTTGAAATAAAACTAAAAAAAAAAACTAACTTACAAGTGACTTTTCAGTAATATATAAGTGCTTGTTTTAAGTAAATAACTCCTTAGTATTTATTAAAAGTACTAGTTTCACTGGCAGATTGTTTTACTTATAACAGTTGTCTGATATCTATAAGTGAAATATTCTGCCAGTGGAAATAATACTTTTTAATAAATATTAAGGAATTATTGACTTAAAACAAAGCCCTTTATCTGGCTGAAAAGTTACTCATGAGTTAGTTTAGTTTTATTTTAAGTGTAATAAGGTATTTGCTCTAGAAAGAAAATTAAAATACTTGGTAAGAGATTGTGTGTTTGCAGTGAGTGACACTGTGGGAGCCTCACCGGTCTTCCACTTTCTTCACCCCTTTCTTTCTTGAGCTGCTCGATGGCCTGCAGCAGACCTCTGTAGTCGGTGATGCCGTACATACGGGCGTATTTCTCGTACTCTTTGGGATCGACGTTTCTCAGCAGCTCAACAATGTCGATGTCCTTCTCCTCCTGAGGACTCTTCTGCTTCGATGGCGTCCTGAAGGGACACAGATCAGATGTTAGGAGTTTGTTCTGACAGATTTCAGCTGAGAAAGTTCTTGAATGAACTCACTTCTTCAGTTTGGCTCGGAGGTCTGCCTCTAGCTGCGGCGCCTCTTTCTTTCCATCAACGTGCATGTCGGCGTTGCACTCGATCTCGCCGTGCTTGTTGGAGGCAACGCATCGGTACTGACCCGAGTCCGACTTGGTCACCTCTCGGATCTCCAACTTGGACTCCTGGCCCTTCTGCACGATTGAGATGCGGCCGCCGTGGGTGAGTTGCCTCCATTTTCCCTTCATCCACTTCACACTTGGGATGGGTTCTCCTCCAACTTTAGCGATGAAGGTGGCAGTTCCCTCTGTAGAGAGAGGTGGAGGTTAGGACAGGAAACAAACACTTTCTAAAGGGTTTTTTTCTCCACTTTGAGGATCTTACTCTCTGTAACGTGTGCAGATTTGGGTTCCTCGATGAAAAATAGATTATCCAATTTTTTGGTTGGAGCTGCTGCTGGAGTCTCAGGTTTAGCTGCTCCTGGTTTCTCTGTAAGACAAGGAAACATTTTTTTTTATTTTTATCTGCTAAATAAACAGTAAACTAAATACACAACATTTATAGTCAGATTTCTGCAGACAAATAAATAAGTAAATTATTGTAAATGTAAAAAAAAAAAAAAAAGGTATCCTGCAGGTCTGCCAGATTAAAAAAATACAGCAAACCATATGCAAAATTTTTTATCTTTTTCTGGATTTTTTTTGTACTTTTAGCAACAAGACCAGGATGTGGCTCACTCTTACTTTATTTAGACATTTATTAAATGGTTATACTCAAGACTGTGTTTTGGGTCCTATTACTAATAAATTAAATTAAAAGCCAAACCCTGGATGAATACTTCATGTTGCACCTGACCCAGTATCAAAGAAAAAAATCCGCCACTAGAAATTTATAAGTAAAATAACATATATGTACAAGTGAAATGTATGTTATTTCACTTAGAAACAAGCAATGGAACAAGCACTTTTATTATTGACAAGCTCCTAAATCTTGCTTAAAAGTTAGACTTTTCTTGTCAGTTAGTTTTCTCTTATTTGAGGGGTAATACGACTGGAAACTAGACAAAAAAAAACTTGGTAAAATGTTGTGCTTTTGCAGTGAAGGTTTAGATACTGGCTGAGAAGATCAGGAGGCCATTCAGGTTTTACCTTTCACTGTGACTTTGGCCTTGCAGAACTCAGCGCCGGCTTCATTTGTAGCCTTGCAGAGGTAATCGCCAGCATCATGTTTGGAGGCTGAGCTAATCTCCAGACTGGCTGTACCATCAGAGAAGCCGAGCTTGATGCTGCCGGCTGATGAAAGCTCCTTCCTGTCCTTCATCCACTGGACCTTCAGAGGAGCGGACCCGCAGACGTGACACCTGAGGCTCAGCTTGTCGCCTTCATCCACAGTCACTGGTTTGAGTGGAACGTCAAACACCGGAGGTTTCTTGGCTTCTGCAGACGAGATCAAATGGTTTGAACCTAGCTGCAGACACAGGGATCAGTTTAATCTTGAAACGAAACTTGCCCATGATACCAATGGGCGATCCATTTCATTCTGTACAGCACGTTTATACAAAAGACAAGTTTCTGAAAAGGTATTAAATGTCAGAGGGAGGCCATGTGGCTGGTGGGAAGAGGCTACCAAAAGATTTGTGATTTTGGTGACCCCTTAGCTGCTTGAATTAACAGACTGGAAGACACTAACGGAGACTGGAACAGGTAAAAAGAGAGACAGGAACAAACCAAATAACCGCTGGGAACACATAAAAAGAAAAGAATAATGTTTATCTAGTAAAACTGAAGAAAATTGAAGGGGACCTATTATGCTTCCTTGAACAGCTTACGAAATCATTCCTAGATAATGAGAATTTAGTTGTCTTGTTTCATTTGAGAAGCAAATAAAACAAGACAATTTCTCCACAACCAACAAGAACACATTATGCGGTTTCTAAATGGTGAGTCAGCAAAACACTTGTCTTTTTCAGCACATGTACAGTGCATACAGCAGTAAAATCAGCTGACCAAATGTGCTGGAGCTTCACTTGGGTTGCTAGGTGACTGGTGGAACTCTGCTGGGGTTGCTAAGTAACAGAAAGAGTTTGAAACAGCTCATTTTCAAGACACCAAAAAGCATTAGCTTATTGCCGTAAAACGGCTGGGTGGTTTTTATTAAGTGCTTGGGCTGTTTGTAGAAGAAGGGAGAGCCAAATGTAAGTACAAAGACATGTAAAATGTATAATAGGTCCCCTTTAACGTGTATCTGAACTATTACTTCTAAAAGTAAACTTAGAAGTAATAGGGTGTTTTACTTTGTATTATATAAACATCTTTTTCCTCTAAAAACGTTTGACACATCAGCCGATGAGTGAACCTTGAACACCAGACCCACCCAGGATGCCCACAGTGACGTCGCAGGAAGCTCTTCCAGCTTCGTTGGAGGCCTGGCAGGAGTACATGCCGCTGTCGGTCACCTGGCTGCTCTTGATGCACAGCACCGCCACATTGCTCTTAAAGCTGATATCGTATTTGTCAGAGCTGTGGATTTCCTTGCCGTCTTTAAACCAGCTGACTGAAACGGGCTGAGAGCCAGAGACTCGGCCCTCAATTTTTACCAGTTTGCCCTCCATGTCTTCGATGTGCTCCGAGGGCTTTTTGGTGAACATCGGTGGGTTTTTACGCTCTGAAACCAAGAGGGAAAAGAAAAGGTGAAGAGAAGAAGTGGGTACTCACCTAAGACTTCCCCTCAGATGGGTTTGAGGGTTTTGGATGAGAAGACCAAAATACCTTTGACAGAGATGTCAGTGGAACAAGAGTCCTTCCCCATGTCATTGGAGGCATGGCAGAAGTATTTCCCTGTGTCACCTTTATCCGCCTTCAGTATGGTTAGGTTGGCGGTGTTTTCCACACAGCTGATCTTATAGTTCCCACCAGAGCGGATATCTTTATGGTCTTTGGACCATGTGACTTTGATGGGGGCGGACCCAGTCATGTGACACTCCATTTCGATGCTGTCACCCACTGTCACCTCCCGCGGTGACAACTTTCTGTCAAAGACCGGAGCATATCTGGGTTCTGCAGACCCGTGAAGGCGCAGCAAGAAGACAAAAAAAGAAATCTTTAGATGGACTCTAACGGTTTTGACACAATACTACAGCATAATAGAAAGTTTTCTGTGCTGCAGGTTGTTTAAATACTTTAAACAAACAAGACTCGTGCTTGATCCAAGTTCATGAACTCAACTCTATCTAATGACACTTGTAACCGTTGTCATCAAAAGCAGAGTTAAACTAAGACTCAGAATCCTCTGATTCCTTTGCAAACATCCTACAGCGGGACCATAACAGACCTTGCATGGTGAGTTTGGCTCTGCAGGAAGCTGAGCCAACACTGTTGGTCGCCACGCATGTGTACTCCCCAGAATGCCTCATTTCGCCATGGCTGATCTGCAGCACAGCCGTGTTGTCGTCATACAGCATAGAGAACTCGCCTCCCTGCTTCAGCGGCTCGCCGTCTTTCAGCCATGACACCTCAATGGGTGATGAGCCAGCGACACGGCACTCAAAACGCACCGCCTGACCCTCTGTCTCCTGAAGGCTGGTGATCTTTTTGGGGAAAGAAGGAGGCGTTTTGGCCTCTGGAGAAAACAGAGGAACAGTAGATGTCAGGATTTCTCTAACTTCAGATCTGTGCTGTCTAAGGGTGAATTCACACCAGCCCTGCTTAATCCTTTTTAATTGAACTCTAGTTTGTTTGGCTAGAAAGTCCGGTTCTAGGCAAGTCAAAGCTTAGTCAAACTCTGATGCGAAACAAAAAAGGAAACTCTCGTCCATTTAAAAAATCTCAGTTGAGGTAAGGTGAACTCTGGTGCAGTTTGAATGCATGTGTGAATGCCAAGTGGACCCAAACCTGCTCCAAAAGCAGGAAGTGAACAATAGCGCAGAGCATTCTGGGTAAGTACAACCAAAAGAAATGCAAGTTTAGTGGTAACAGGAGAAATGACAGTGACAAGAGAGAAATCCTACAACCGCTAAAATCTGATGCTACTTCATTTTTAATTTTTAAATTTTTTTTTTTTTTTTATTTTACGAGGATGGAAGTTGCATTCAGTGTCTTCTTCGAGGTTTTCATTTAATTTCCTTCAATAGTTCTTGGTGCAGCTCCACTACAGGCAAGGAGAGGAACAGGTTTTTCAATTAGTTTGGTTCATTTGACTGTCCAGTGTGAAAGGGAACCGAATCAGCTGAAAATTTAACAAATGTTACAATTTGGTCCCCAATCAAACCGGGTCTACATGACTATCAGGTGTGAAAACCTTCTTACCAAGAACATTGAGTCTGCAGGTGGAGGAGGCAGAGCCGATCTTGTTCTCCGCCTTGCAGGTGTACTCCCCGATGTCAGCTTTGGTGGCTTTGCTGAGCTTCAGACTGGCGACGCCCTTTGAGTACTCCAATTTACAGCTGGAGCTGGACCGCACTTTGCCGTCAGCCTTGAACCAGGACACCTTGATCTCAGGTGTACCTGCCACCTGGCACTTCAGACACACTGCATCACCAGCTGTCACCTCCATGGGCTCCAGAGATTCAACAAAGTATGGAGGCTCTGTTGACACAATGAAACATGGGAGTGAGGACTTATGGTATTCTTCGGTAGAGGGAAATCAGTCGGATTTGAAGTAAGACTAACCCAGAATGGACACAACAGCTTCACTCGTGTCCTTTCCTGCGTCGTTGGACACCTGGCAGCTGTACGTCCCTGCGGCCTCCTTGTCGTCTGTGCTGAGACACTCCAGGATGCAGGAGCTTTCCGTCGTGGTGATGTTGTATTTATAGGAAGCGAAGATCTGTTGGCCGTCTTTGAACCAGCTCACTGTGATCTTTGGAGTTCCGGTGTACGAACACTCGAGCGTTAAAGGTTTGCCCTTCTCGACTGACACGTCCTTCAGCTTCTTAGAGAAGGCTGCCGGTTCTGACAGACACAAACAAAACATCCAATTTAAAACGGAAACCAAATAATCTCTGCTCATTTTAAATACCTTCTCTATAAACTTGTAGACTAATAACATAAACTACACTAAAAAGCTGGCTCCACTAATCCTAAAGTGCTAATTTCAATCATGTTGACATCTAAACTGTGTTATGTCGCCCTCTGCAGGGCCAAATTTGTTATTGCACACCGATCACTTTAGGAAGTGATTCTTTGGAACAGAGCTTTTACTCATGGATTCAGTTTTATAATTGTGCGGTTTTGTTAACTACGTTGTTTATTTTGTCTTTTGGACCTCAGTAAAGCTTCGGTCCAAAAACGCATCAGCACATTTTAAACTGTTTACGCTCTACAGTGATGCATTCTGGGTACAGAAAATTTAATTTGCTGCCCTGCATGGTGGAGAATGTAAGGAGTTCCAACAAAAAGGCTCTTAAAACAATTCATATATGTAATTTTTTTTTTTACATATTTGTTTAAATAACAACCCTGCTTGTTTTCTCTAAGTGTTGTACTTTTCTTTATACCACGTTCATTCATTTGTTGTGATTTTGCCACTTGTCTAAAAAGTTATTTTTTTTAAATATGAGAATGTTAGGAAAGGAAACAGAACAGCTGCCTATGGATACTTCAAAATAAGAGCGTGAATATAAATGTCTAACTATTTGAATAGTTCTTGACATCTGATAACCAAAACGTCAACACAGTTGTTGGAATTTATTCAACTGAAAGCTTACAAAACAGCCAAGTAAAGTAGCACATTATAAGTTATCTTTAAGAATTAATATAGGGAAAGCTAAATGCACAAAACATTTTCAAAGTTAGCTAAAGCACTAAGTTAAAAGTTGCCATAGTTAAAAGAACCATCGTCCAGACAACCCCTCATTTTTATCAGTCAAGATACAAACTTACTGGGACCTAATCCTTCCTGGTTTAGCTTCATCTCCTTTCAAAGCCCTTACAGACCTTAAGATATCTAAACAACTATTATCAGTCCAGGAGAAACGTTTGTTTTCATCCCGGTTCTAACTGGAGCTTCTAGGACTATAACTGGAGGTAGAGATGTGAAACTGACCTTTGATCGTGAGATTCACAGCACAGCTTTCTTTTCCTGCATCGTTGATGATCTGACAGGTGTACTCTCCAGCATGTGATCGGTTCACGTTGTGAAGCTCCAGAGTCACTTGGTTGTCCTTCAGGGTGAAGCTGCACTCCTTCCCTGGCAGCATCTCCTTGGTTCCTCTGAACCATTTCAGGGTGAGGGGCACGCTGCCCTTCACCATGCCTGTGAAGGTCACGTTGGAGCCAGGCATGGCCTCCATCGGCTGCAGTGGCACCACGAAAGATGGAGGTTCTGGGTGAGACAGAAACATCCAACAATGTGATAGAGAAAGAAGTCATCAATTAATGTGTTAATTAATGATTGACCGACTAAGGATTAATTAATAAGAGGCCATTTTCTTTAAAATCCTAAGACTTGTAGTGGATAATGAGTTGACAGTATGGTGAATTAAAAAACAAAAACAGTAAATTTTAACATTGTTTTGTATCAACTGTATTAACAAATAGAAAATTGTGGTTTTCTCACATTATTAAACTTGAACATATTGACAAAATATAAAAAAACAAAAACCTCTGAGGTTGCTCAATAGAAAAATGAAATATGGAAAGAATAAAATATGTGAAACACTTAATTCCCCAGAAACAGAGAAATGTTCATACAGAAGTGCCGTCTGTTGCTCTAAAAGGAATGTTAAAATTTTGCTCCGTGAAGGGAATTAACTGCCTTCAAAATCAATTCTGTGTATTCTCATCATGTTTTTCCCCAACATGGTACAATTTTTCTCAGTTATGCCCTCCACTTTTCTGTTGACACATCCTCGCCTCATTAGCAGATTAATCATTTTTAAATGAGAACTTGACGCTGCTCCGTCATGCAGCTTGGCTGAATAAACGCTATTAAGATGAAACTTTGTCCAGTTTTCATATTTCAAAACAGAACCGCACAAAGTTCATGTTGTATCTCTCAGTGGACTCAGTTTGATCCTTTCTATTTTCCATTAATGAATCAACTGGCTCTGCTTAAGGATGACCAATGGCGCCCTCTGCTGGATGGCAGCCAAACTACAACACTAAAATAAGGTCTCAGCAGCAGTTGGAGCAAATTTTAATCTTTAATCCTTCTTTAATAAACAACACATCATAGGTAGATTAATTATTTGCATCCCCAGAATGTGAGTTTAGATGTTTCACTCAACAGAACCAAAACAGAAGTGCGTAACACGAAGCAGGAACTGACCTTTGACAGTCAAAGTTGCTGAAGTTTCGCTGACACCAGCCTTGTTGACGGCTTTGCACTTGTAAACTCCGGAGTCAGTCAGCCTCAGGGTCGGCACTCTGAGCGTGCAGCTGTTGTCGCTGAAGGAAACCTCGCAGTTCGGCCCGCTCTGTATCTCCTCACCATCGTGGTACCATGAAATGGTAAAAGGTGGGGAGCCCGACACTTTGCACTCCATCTCTGCAGCTTCTCCTACAGTCATCTTACAGTCCTTCAGCTTCCTGGTGAACGATGGAGGAACTGTCTTATCTGTTGACGACGGAAGCAACAGTTTGTAAGAACATGCTCAGCTTCAACTCAGTGAATTACAATATCATAAAAATGTTTTTATTTCAGGAAGTCAGAGGTAGTCTGCCCTTGTAGGTTCTTAAGGTTTATACAATTTACAACTTTATAAAATACAAAGAATGCTAAATATATGTTTAAAAAACCTAACAAAAGAAGTAAAGATAAAATAAAACAACATACACTACAGCACATGACAAACTCAAGACCTGTGGGCCAAATCTGGCCCGCTAGAAGTTTTCATGCGGCCCTCCAAACTCTTTAAGTATAACCGTTGACATTACAGTTGTGTGCTTAAATGTTATTTTATCAATCAAATCACACCTATTTTATTTTTATTGTGCCAAATAACATCAAGGCAAAAAGATGTTTAATACTTAACTTTATGAGAATCTCAAAGCAAAAACTCTTGAAATAAGACAAAACTATCTTAAAAGTAATTTTCCAGCAACATAGAGGAGCTTGTTTTAAGTAAATAATTAATACTAAGGTATTAATGAAAACGTTCTAGCTCTGCTGGCAGATTTTCTCACGTACAAAATGGGAAAATGAAAGTGAAAAAAGTCTGCCAGTGGAACTAGAACTGTTTATTAATATTAAAAACAAACTCCTAAATCTTGCTGAAAAGTCACTTATAAGTTAACTTTGTCTTATTTCTAATGTACTAAGATATTTGCAACCAGAAATTAGACCAAAAATACCTAGTAATATTTTCTTTTGTCGCTATGTTTAATCAATCTATATAATGAATTTCTCTTTTTGACAGATTGCTGAAATAAATACATTTTTGTTGATATGGATTTTTCTTAACCTCTTACAGAATAAAAACACATTTATCACAAACTAAAAGAAACCACACAATGTTACTTATTTTCAAACCAAATGAACACAGATTCAACACCCACCCAAAACGGTCAGATTAATTTTACTCAGGTCTTTTCCGACTTGGTTCATGACCTGGAACGTGTATTCCCCAGAGTCCAGTTTCTCCGTAGAAAGCACGTTCAGACTGGAGATCATCTGCGAGAAGGAGATCTTGTACTTCCCGGATGTGGCCAGCTCCATGCCGTCTTTGAACCACTTGGGGACGAGCTCCGGCGTTCCGCACACTTTGACCTCCAGGGCGGCCATGTCGCCTGCCGTCACGCTCAAAGTGTCGGGTTTATCCACGATCTTAGCTGGCTCTGAAAGTGGGAAGGAGCAGCAGCAGAACACGCTTTTCATCAAACATGGACAAGACGCCGACTGACAGACAAGACTATGACGGCATATTGGGGCCATTATAGATAGAAATGGAGGACTAAATTTCTGCCAAAAAATTCAGAAATTTTGAGAATAATCTCAGATATTTCCAAGAAAAAAACATAAAAATTAAATTTTTTTGTAATAGAAAAGTCAAACATGCTAGAAAAAAACTAGATTTATCTCAAAAATTTTACTCTAAAAAATTTAACAATTGAGAAAAAAACTCAAAATTTCTAGAATAAATATGGAAATTTCTAAAGTTCAAAAGTCAAATATTTTTAAATTGAGTTGAAGTTCTGAGTTTCAAAATACTTGACTTTTGAAGCTCAGAAATGTCCACGTTTTTGCTAGAAAATTTGTAAGATCTCAAAATTATTTTTTTTTCTGGCAAATTTCAACTTTTTAAACTCAGAAATTTTCTTGTTTTTCTAGCAAATTTCAGAGGTTAATCTAAAAATTCAGATTTTTTTTCTAGCAGATTTTAAACTTTTGGAGCTTAGAAATTTTCTTGTTTTTTCTGGAAATTTTCCGAGATTAAACTAAGGAGTAAAAAAAAAAATCTAATACATTTTCAGCCTTTGGAGCTCAGCTTTCAAGTTTCTTCCAGAAAATTTCAGATTAACCTAAAAATTTCAGATTTTTTTACAGCAAATTTTTAACTTGGGGGCTCAGAAATTTGCTTATTTTTTTCTAGAAAACTTCTGAGATTAATCTCAAAATATCTGAGTTTTTGGTGGAAATTTACTCCTTTCTTTTCTATTTACAATACACCGTCCAACAACACTGACAGAGAAAGAGAGAATTATACGATTACAAACCTAGGACAGTCAAGTTAGCGAAACAATCCACACTCCCAGCATCATTTCTGAGTTGGCAGGTGTATCTGCCTGCAACGGTTGCATCGGCCTTAAACACAGTAAGTGCCACCTGGTTGTTCTCAAAGGTGATTTTCCTGTTGTCACTGTCCCTGAGAATGTGATCCTTGTCCTGAACCCAGGACACAGTAATGGGTTCAGAGCCTCTAACAGTGGCCATAAGGGTCACCTCCTCTCCCAGCATCACTGTCATGTTGGACAGTTTCTCCACAAATGATGGCGGCTCTGAGGACAAAAACAGCGCAGAAGGCAGAGTGAGAAAAGGTGGCAGGAGTGGAGGGAGGGGGGTAAGGTAGCCTGAAGGTCCACTACTTTCAATACTGACCTCTGAGTTTAACTGAAGTGTGGCAGGAGTCACTTCCTACACTGTTCGAAACTTTGCACTCATACTCGCCGGCGTCCGAAGGCTCTATCCCAATGACATGCAGAGTGGCTGAGCTGCCCTCGCCCACCATCTTATACTTCCTGCTCTCCATCAGAGGTTTCCTGTCTTTGAACCAGGCGACCTGGAACGGAGCGGAACCGCTCATCTCGCAGTACAAGCTCACGTCCCTACCCATCAGCCCCTCAACGGGCTGGGGTACTTTCACAAATGCAGGGGGGTCTATGAAAAGATCAGGAAACCGTTACAGAGGCATGAGCGGGGAAAATGAATCACAACTAAAAGCTCAAAGCAAAACTATGTAAAACTACGAAATCTCTGCGGTCTCATTTTTTGAATGAAGATATGGTTAAACTGCCTCTAAATGTCTGGGTTATTAAATATGAATTAAATGTGGAAGCTTTGTAAACGTCTAAATTGAGTTTAGGACGTCTAACAAATATTTACATTTTGCCGAAATTAGCAAGAATAATGAGGTAATTATGCCAATCTGGGTGTGTGAGAATAATCTGTGGTTAGAGCCTTAAGGCTACGTTCACACAGCAGGTCTTAATCATAAAATTTTTTTGCATGGTTGTTCATACTATATAATAAATGTGACTGCAATGACATTTCAGTGGTTTACGTCCCAGAAGAACGTATACTGGAACAAAAATGGACGGTGCCGTTTATGGATCAATTTTAAAGTTATTCAGCCAAACTTATCGTCACAAAATCATAAGACAAATGAAGCTAATAAAAAGAAAGCACAACTAACATTTTCAATGGTGCATTGACTGTAACTTTTGTACTGAAGTCTGTTTGGATGTGTAGTCAGATTTAAGACTGGTAAGATTATGAAATAATGTGCTTCAAAGAGACAGACTTCTTTCAATATTTCATGGTTAAAATGTTCCAGTCATTGCTTTCATCCAGATTTACCACATCTGGCTTTTTCTGGTGCAGGACTATGCAGCCTATTTCACGTAAATGATGTAACAGTTTGATAAAATGCAACATGACCATATCCGATTTAGTTTCATATATGGCAGTGGCACAAATCAGATTTTAGGAGGGTGAAAAGATCAGAATTTAGCCATTTAGACTTCCATGAAAAAGTCAGATATGGTTTGGATTTGGGCTAAAAGAATCGGATTTGGATCGCATTTGCCTGCAGTGTGAACCATAGTAAGACAAATACTTTATAATTATGATTCTTTTACTTTTAGAACCTCTGAATGCAAATTTTCTTATACAGATCTACAAGATAAAAAAATTGACTGTCTGAAGTAATTAAGTTTGTATTTAGAGATTCCAGTGGACAAAATAATCTGTTTCTCAGAAATTAAAATAATAAATTTCCCTCAGATGTATTTTATTGGCACAGTTTCAACTCTGTTTATGGATAAATCAGCTGCAATTTATATTCATGTTGTTGAGCAGTTCTGATTGGAGGTTCAGTTTCAGGCTAAACAATCTCCATTTTTCTTTTAAAGTTTAATCTATGAATTCCAGATGTGTCCTCAAATCTACAACTACTACCTGCCTTTTACCTTTTAAACACGTAAAAAGGTGATTTTTATTTCAATATCTTGACTAAAATGAGTGTGGAAATAACTTTTAGACTTAGTTTAACTCTTTGTTTTCAGGTGTTTTTTACATTAACAACAGGTTTTGGTTTTGCTTCTTAGATCATTTGAGGGTTTTTTCTGACACAGAGGAGCGTAGTTAATATGTTTCAGAAGTTTTAAATAGCGTGATATTTTTCAGTTGCTTAGCTCTGTTAATTGTCATCATTTTGACTTCCAGTTACTGAAAACCAAAATGATACATAAGACCAAATTAAATGACAATTTTAACAGATAAATAGCCTTGTACGGCACAGTGTTTGGATTCAATAATTGGTTGGAGTATCATTTGTTTTAATTGGTCTTATGTAATATTATAATTTTCAAATAAACAAAATTTTGGGATTTAATTGGCTGTAAGCCATAATAATCAGAACAAAAAAATTCACTGCGTGTGTTTAATGAATCTATAAATGAATTTCAAGTTTCATGAAATACTTGAACTTTCTAAATTACTGAGATGCACCTGAGGACCAAACTACTTGGTCTAAATGTGGTTTTTATTATTTGATTGGAAATCAGGGCTGAATAAGATTTACATATTGGAACTACGTCAAAAGCTTTTAAGACAACAGCTCCTAAAAAAGAAAAACAAGTTGAACATTAAATGAGATCGGTAACGTTAAGTGTAGTTTTAGTGAAGGTGAAGGTCAAAGTGTGCAGTTAGTGGAGGGAAAAACTGCTGACAGATCAGCAGGAACGTATCTGGAAATTAAAAGAAAGTTGCGCTGTAAAAATGTAAAAGAATAAAAAAATTCAACCCACAGTTAGTTGTTAATTGTAAATTTGCAGAAACAACACTTTATGTGTTTAAAGATGAAATGTTGGGTCCACGCATAAACTCAAGAATTTGGATGGATTAAGGTGAATTTTGCTTTAAGTTCAAAATTTAAGAAAATCTCTAGTGGGTGTTAACAAGGTCAACTTAAACAATTGTAACAATTAAAAAGGGGCTGCACAGTGGGGTAGCACAAAGATGGTTCTGGGTTTGAATCTTTGGAGACCATTTTGTAGGAATTATCTTGAATTAGAAGATTTAAGAAATTAATCATTGGCGTGTTTACCTCTTGGAGGATCAGTGTTGACTAGACTGTAGCCCAGACGATGTTAGAAGGTGTTAGGAAAATTTCTTGTGTTATTATTTAGTAAAAAAGGGAATATAGGACTTGTACGCCAAGCAGTAAACTTAAGAACAAAAACTTACCAAACATATTTGTTTAGTTTCTAGTGAAAATATCCTAATCTACTTGAAATAAGACTAAAACTAACTCAAGTAGCTTTTCAGTAAGATGTGAGCTTGTTTTAAGTAAATAATTTTTGATTATCAATAAAAAGTACTAGATCCACAGGCAGATTTGTTCACTTATAACATGGGAAAATGTTGTGTTACAAGTGAAACAAATTTGCCAATGGAACTGGTATTTTTTTAATCAATATTCAAGAATTATTGACTTAAAATCCTGTATCTTACTGAAAAGTTACTAATAAGTCAGTTTTGTCATATTTTAAATTTAATAAGATATTTACCCTAGAAATTAGACAAAAATACTTCGGAACCTCTTGTGGTTTTGCAGTGGGGATGTAGAATGAGTTTGAATCAGATGTTTAGGAAATAGTGTTTAGTGAGTATGTAGTTAAGTATGGCTCAGATATGAAAGTTACAGAGGAAATATGTTAGAATTTAATATCGCACGTTTGTTAAGCTGTGTTTCATTTCAGAAGAAGGCACAAGTGAAGTCAATCGGATTAATGATTAAGGTGAAGAAGAGCACTTCTGATGGTGGTTGCTCAGATTCAAGATGGAGATAAAGAGGAGTTGTTACAGATGTACGCTTTAAACGTGAGCACCCAAGTATTAGAGGCTTGTTAGACATCCGTGGGAGGCTGACCTTTAACAGTAAGTGTGGTGCTGCAGCTCACACTGCCAGCATCATTCTGAGCTTCACAGGTGTAAACTCCATCATCATCAAAGCTGCTGGACACCAGCTCCAGGACAGCTACCGAATCAACAAACGAGGTCCTGTAGTTGCCCCCGTCCGAGACCTTGGTGTCGTGTTTGTACCAGGTCGTTTTCAGAGGGGCCGTGCCACGGACTTTGCACTCCAGGAGGAGTGATTCGTCCCGCTTTACAAACTTAGTGGTGGGAAGTTTCAGCACAAACTCAGGTGGTTCTGAAAGGCCGAAACACAGACAGACAATCAGCAGCTGGAAGCAAACAGAACAGACAGTGACAGAACATACAAGCTGACGATCATGAGCTAGCAGCGAATGCAATGCAAAGACCAGACACATTTTGATGTACTACATCTGAGAGAACAGAATCATTGCACTATAAAGTAGGAAGGATGGGTTTAGCTGGAGCATGAGATGAAGAATCGAATCAGAAAATTGTGAGTCCCAACCTTTGACAGTCAAATCTGCACTACAGCGTACAGAACCAGCATCGTTGCTGACTTGGCAAGAGTAAATTCCACTCTGAGCAACGGCCACTGAGTAGAGCTCTAAGAAGCAGGACGTTTCATCCACGCCTGTGAAACATGTTGGTCCGGTCATGAGCTCCGTGTCATCCTTGAACCATTTGACCGTAAAGGGCGGCGTGCCCGTAAACGTGCTTTTGAAGCGAACTGTGGCACTGGGCAGAGCCGCCTGTGACTCGGGCAGCAACACAAAGCTGGGAGGCTCTGAAGGCAAGACAATAAACCGGGTTAAAGAGGTACTCACCTTTGTTTCAGTACATTACGACCAGTCAAACTGAAGAGCAGTGTCTGACCTTTGACCCTGAGGGATCCACTACATTCACAGCTTCCAGCTGCATTGGTCAGTTTGCAAGAATACGACCCAGCATCAGGTCTCTCAAGCTGTTCAATTTCCACAGACACAGAGTTGTCCTGCTGGATCAGTTTGTGTTTGACACCACTGGAGATTTTACTCCCATCTTTCTGCCACTCCACAGAGATTGGGAGGGAGCCGGATATTTTACAGCAAATCTGAACAAATGAGCCCAGAATCTCCTGCATTTCTACCAGCGGTTTGATGAAGCTTGGAGGAATTACTTGCTCTGTCACCAAAAGAGGAGTAAGAAGGTCAATATAATTTAATCAGTGTGTAATTGATGTAGCTCATTAGTCGGGATGGTCACACCAACCTAATACGACCACTTTAACTTTGCAGGAGCAGCTGCTGATGTGGTTTGACACCTCAAACACATACTCTCCTTCATCTGCTTTCTGCGCTCCCTGAATCTTTAGGCTGCTGATGTTGTTTTCAAAGATAAGCTTGTGCTGCCTTATGGACTGAAGCTCCTTGCCATCTTTCATCCATCTCACCTTGAGCTCAGGCGAGCCTTTCACCTTACAGTCCAGACTGACTGGATCTCCGACTGTTACCTTGATTTCCTCAGGTTTCTCTAAGATCTGAGGGGGTTCTACAACGTAGAGCAAAGTCAGGATTAAATCGATTCCTTGCTTTAAAAGATGAAAGGAATGTTCTGCTGTCTCACGAAGCCCTTTTGAAGATGTGATATTCAAATGTTTGGGTGAGAATTTGACCAAAACAAAATTAAAGTATTGATCCATCCCACATTGTATGAATGGGTCAGGCTGGTGGTGGAATTGTATAGGTATGGCAAGTATTTTTGTGGCACACTTTGGTCCTTTTAGTACCAGTTAGGTATGGTTTAAATGCCACAGGCTGAGTAAGCCATGACTCCTTTCTGAATGGAGCACCATAAAGCACAAACAATCTTAAACTGGATTCTTAAACATGCCAGTGAGTTACTGTACTCCACTGATCTATAAAGAACCTTTAGGATGTGGTGGGTCACAAAATTTGCATCACGGATGTGCTGCCAACCAACCTTAAATAACTCCATTATGACATCATGTCAATATGGACCAAAATCTCAGGAATATGTCAGGCACCTTGTTGAATAAATGGGATGAAAAATTAGGATATTTCTTAGAACAAAGGGCCCTACCCGGTGCTAGCAAGGTGTACATAATGAAATGGCTTTGTAAGTGTGAAAAGTATAGAGTAAGGACTGTTGGTTGAGCAGATTACCTTGAACTGTGAGAGTGCCGAAGCATTTATCTTGCCCAGCCTCGTTTATCACCTGGCAGCTGTATCTGCCTGCATGAGATGCTTCACAGGCAGAAATCCTGAGAGTCGCCACATTGTTTTCAAAAGTTCTCTCAATCCTTGGATCCTCCAAAATCCAGCTCTCATCTTTCTGCCATTGGACAGAAAGAGTTGGAGAACCCACAACAACACACTGAAACTGTGCCAGTTTACCCAGGACAGTAACACTGTCCTCAATCCTCCTGGTAAATGTTGGAGGTTCTATTGGAAAAAATAATGTGACGTTAGCGGGTTTCACTTCAAAAACTAGGGGACTTTTAAATCTAAAGAAACCAACCTTTGAGGCTTAGAGTTGTCTTACAAGTGCAGGTCCCAACCTCATTAGCTACAGTACACTGATATTCACCCACATCTACACCGTCACATCTGTGGATCTCTAGGGTCAAAGTGTCATTTATCTGGGAAAATCCATGTTTTGCACTGGGCTTGATCTCTTTTCCATCTTTGTACCAGGTTATCTCAAATGGACCTGTTCCGGCAATATGGCACTCAAAAGATGCCGTTGAACCTTTCACAACATCAGCTGGACAAAGTTCTTTGAAAAAAGTTGGGGGTTCTGAGACGAAAGAAGAAAAACTGTCATATAACTTTACCTCAAGAGGTAATTCTCTAGTAAATATTTGATGCTATGCATGTATTTAGCCACAGAATTATAGTGAGTTAGGTCAATTAGGTCATTTAGCTTCAAAGAGACATCTACTAAATATGCTCAGTTCTCATTAAGGAACAGAGTATGAAAAACTCTCTGCCAATTTAACTTTAAGGATAATTTCCTAGTGTTTGGATTCTCAAAGCTCTAGCCCAACAAACCTTTCACTTTGAGCTCCATGCTGCAGCTCTCACTGCCAGCCTCATTACGAGCCTCACAGTAGTAAAGGCCACCGTCTTTAGTTTCAGCCCCGCAAACCTCCAGAGTAGCCATAGAGCTTACAAAGGCCATCTTGAAGCGATCACTGGCGCTGATCTCAGAGCCCTCCTTGAACCAATAGATATCTATTTCAGGTGTGCCGGTCACCTGGCACTCAAACACTTTGCTTTGCCCAGGACGCACTACGGACACACGGTCCGGTGTCCGCGTGAACTTAGGAGGCTCTGAGAAGTAAAATAAAACGCCAAATGAGCTGTGGTATAAATAATCTTTAGAAACTATCATGATGAGTACAGCTGAGGCTTAAAATGTGAGATATTACGAGAATTTTCTCTTGAACTACTTTCAAATGGTTTAGACCTGTGGTTCTCAAACTGTGGTATGTGCATGATTTGTGGTATTTGGATTGGATTAAAAGCATTCAGAAGAAATGTTGGTTTTAATCAATTGTGAGGTAAACATGAATGTAGTAACTGTTATGTAAATTCTGAGACATCAGCTATCTAATTGATGTGCTTAATGACCATAACTACTAACAGCAAATTTGTCAATATTTACTTAGTTGATACTTGTTATAAAAATATTGAGAACAACTGGTCTAGACTTATTGAGTAAAGCATGACTATCCAGAACAAGCAACTACAATATGTATTTTTTAAATAACAATCTGTAAACAAATTAAAACGTGCATCTGCAGGAGATTCATATATAAAGTTACGACAGAGAACCTTTGACGAAAAGCGTTGCTTGGCAGGAAGTGGATCCCACGTCATTCTGAATTTCACACACATAGTCTCCAGAATCTGAGCTCTTAGCAAAAAAAAGCTCCAGTGAGCTGGATGTGTTGTCTTTAATCACAGAGCAATCAGCACTTGATAAAATCTCTTTCTTGTTTTTAAACCATTTGATGTTCAGTGGTGGTGTGCCAGAGAGAAGTACATTAAACTGGACCTTTGATCCAGGTAATACATTCATGGATTCAGGCTTTTCAAGAATGCATGGTGATTCTGAAAGAGAGAAGCAAGTCACTGCTTGTGAAGAGAAGCCAAAAATCATTTCAGTTAATTTTTTTTCTTTTCTGCTGGAATAAAACTAGAAAAATCAACCATTTCAGACCTTTTACAAACAAGATTCCTGAACACTGGACTGTCCCTGCTTTGTTTTTGGCAATGCATGTATAACTTCCACCATCTTTAAGGTGAAGATCAGAGATTTCCAGGCAAGCAACATTCTCAAAGAATGTACATTTATGTCTATCATCAGCCTGAATCTCCTTCTCGTCTTTGTACCACTGGACAGTAATCGGCAGAGAGCCTGACACAAGGCATTCCAGATGAGCGAATGATCCTTTAATACCTTCTGTTTGCTTCAGTTTTCTCGTAAAGGATGGAGGAATTATTTGATCTGACATGAATAACAAAAACAAGGGTTACAAGTTGCAAATTTGGATGAAAACAAGCAAAGTTTACTTTAACGTTACCCATGCACATTAAGCACTGACCAAGAATGGTGAGCGTGGCCTCGCAAGAACTTTGTCCGACATCATTAGAAATCTCAAAGGTGAATTCACCACTATCAGTTTTCTCAGTTTTGAGAATCTTGAGCACAGAGCTGGTGTCTGTGGTCTGTACTTTAAATCTCTGGCCTGAGGTCAGCTCCTTGCCAGCCCTAAGCCATTTGGCCTTCAGTGGTTTTGTCCCACAGAACCTGACCTCCAGTGTGGCTGGATCCCTCTGAGTCACACTGATGGACTTAGCCTCTTCTGTGATCTTAACTGGTTCTGATACATCAAGAAGAATGTATTTTAAAGAGAAAATTAACATTTCAGGAGAAGCATCTGGTTCTTGTTTACTTGCAGAGTCATTCATATTGCTCCAATCCCAATCTGTTCCCTTCTACCAAACACTTGGACATACCTAATCCAGCAAGTTGTGTAGATGTCTATTTTTTTTTTTTTCCAATAAGCAGTGGTTAATTGTTGAAACCAATGCTAAATGCTAACATTTGTATGTTGAGATGGTTTTTGGAGATCTGATCACTAGCTGTTAGGGCAATTACCTAAAGGAGAACTGTATAACAAATACTGACATCTAGTGGTCAAGTTAAAAAGAATTTGAATTATATAGATCTGGATATAAATTGGACCTGTTTGTGTTGCAAATTGCCTTGACATGAAGTTTGTAGTGGATTATTGCTATATAAAAATAATCTGAAATTAGTTATTGCTACACTTTGCAAATTTAGGTTAAATGTGAAGACATCGGCTGCTTCAGTGAAGCCTCTTGCTTGTTATTGTATTCAAATATGAATGACTAAAATTATAACTACAAAATGAGAGTACAAACCAAAATTAAAAGGTTTAACCAACCTTTAACTGTTAGAACAGCAGAGCATGTCTGGCTACCAGCTTGGTTCTGTGCCTGGCAGGAGTATTTTCCTCCATGTTTATTGTGCAATCCATTTATGTGCAGCACGGCAGTCTTGTTCTCATATGAAATGTTAACATTTTCAGCTTCTTTGAGCTCATGGTTGTCCTTTAGCCAGGTCACAGTAATAGGCTCAGAGCCCTTCATTGTGCATTGGAGAGAAACATCACTTCCCACCAATGAACTGACATTTTCAAGCTTTTTTACAAAAGATGGTGGTTCTACAAGTCAAAGATGGTATATGAACATTATGAGCATCTCAAGATGTCACACATATCAAGCTTGAAAGTCTTTGACTAAAGATTAAAGTTTTGGACAAAATATAGGTGCATCTAACCAACCTTTGAGTGTCACTTGACATTCACAAGTTGACAACCCCACTTCATTCTCAACAGTGCACTGGTACAAGCCAACATCTCCAGCCTCGACCGCCTGCACTTGCAGAGCCACCAGATCGTCTTTCACTGTGATTTTGTGTCTTTTGTCATTTCTGACTGCCTTGGTGTTTTTGTAAAACGACACAGTGAAAGGAGCAGAGCCAGAGACTTGGCCCTCCAACATCATCTCAGAACCTTTCACAACATCTTTGGCCTCCAAGCTACGTACAAACACCGGTGGTTCTAGAAGACAGTAATGATGTCGGTCAGTGAGCAGAAAACTGGACTGAATAAGTATAATACAAAATTTACAGTAATCTTTGACTGAAAGTTAAATAAATCAAACTATCTTTACTAAAACTGCAATTAACCAAAGAGATCTTCCTGTAGATGAACCAACCTTTGACAGTAACTGTACTGCTGCACCGATCACTGCCTGCTTCACTTGACGCAACACAGACATAATCGCCACTGTCCCCAGTTGCACAGTTCAATATTTCAAGAGTTGCTTCTACATCAGACACACTGATTGTATATTTAGGACTGGCGCTGATCTCCATCTCATCCTTGAACCATTTGAAACTGATGACCGGACTGCCTGACACTTTGCACTCCAACCTGGTGGAGACGCCACTTGTGATGAGCTTGGTGGCGTCAAGCTTTCGTACAAACACAGGAGGTTCTGGGTGAAGAAGTTAACATTCATTAGAGGATACAAGGCTTGTAAGTGTCACTTCAATGTCAGGGTTTCAAGGACACAGTTATAATAAGGACAAGAACCTTTCACAAAGAGAACAGTGGAGCAATCCACTTTCCCAGCCTCATTGGACACTTGGCAGGTGTATTTAGAGGAATCACTGGGTTTCACAGAGTGAAGCTCCAAAGTGCTGGAAGAAGCATCTTTCTTTATAAAATAAATGCCTCCAGTTACAACCTCTTTTTCTTCTTTGAACCATTTAACAGCCAAAGGAGCGGTTCCAGTGAAGGCTGCCCTGAAGGAGACTTTGGCTCCTGGTATAACATCCTGATTTTCTGGTTTCTCTGTGAACACTGGGGGCTCTGGAGGCCATCAACAAAAGACAAATGGTCTTGTCATGTTAACATGAAATTCTTCAAACGTCACACAAGAGAAAGAAAGGGAAAATAAGAAAAAACTCATAACCTTTGACGTAGAGCGTGCCACTGGTTTCTTTAAAGCCAACCGAGTTGGTGGCTTTGCATTTGTAAACTCCAGAGTCTGCCTTTTCCAGCCGACTGACTCTTAGTGTGGCAGAGCTATCTTTTAACTCCGAATGAAATTTGGCTCCCAACTCTACTTCCTGGTCATCTTTGAACCAAACAATGGTCATGGGTTGGGACCCAGACACCTTGCAGTCCATGGACACATCATTACCAATATTGCCGTCGACTCTTTTCAGGGACTTGGTGAAAGTTGGAGGCATTATCCGATCTGGTAGTTGAAGAAAAAGCACCTCATTTATAAACACTGTTGTGTTGCTTCTGTAAAGAGTGGTTCAACTAAACCCAAGAGAAAATTATATGCTGGAGACTATCTCTTAAGTTTAAAGTATTCATACTGATTTACTTTCAGATCACAGAGTCATCAAAACCAACTTCCTTGTACATCTGCCTTGGAAAATCAATCCGAAGCAAATGGACAAAGAGTTTAATTTATATTGACTAATGTTTTGATGAAGAACAAGTCATCAAAATATTGCAGTAATCACCGCTGGTTCAGCACTTTGCAATTTACCTCTCAAAAGCATTAACTCTTGAGGGGTAAGAATTGTTGCTTTCTAATAACCTGGTACACAGAGTCCTTCATAATGTTTGGTATTTATTTTTCTAAGCTTCCCCATTCTTCTTTGCTGTATGAAATTCTTAATCTAACATTTCAGACATGCTTAAAGTGCACATTCCAGCTCCCCCAAGTAGAAAGTACAACTTTTTAATCACAGTCAGGCTGTTTTGGACAATTGGTTTTCCAGATACTTGTAATTGCTCGGCTATGTTTCATTGCTTTTTACTGTGATACGGAACATTTCTATCCTACGGAGTCTGTAGTTGTTTAACATGAGAAGAAAAGCTGAACAAATGAAAGTTAAGTCAAGCAATTATCAAACTCAAAAGCAAAATCAAAGGTGCAGAATCTCATTAAGAAGATCTAAGATGGTGGCCTCATAAATCGCAAAGGAAAATCTTCACTGCTATCGTAAGAAGAATCATCACTATGGTAATGTAAGTGAACATTTGAGAATCAGTCTGCAAAAAGCAGCTGTCAGAGACTACTGTCCACAGACAGTTCCCATTAATACATTTATCTAAAACTGGGTCATGGGATTTGGGAAAAGGAAGAAAATCTTAAAAACCCTCCCTTTCTTCAGAGAAGCTCTCCAGCCCATTTTGGGGAATCCCAAAGTGTTTTCAAGGCAGAAGGGATACATCGTTTCCCCCCTGTTTTTGTGTCTTCATGTTTCCTCACAAAGGAAAGTGCAAGCGAAGAGAGCTAACCAACTAGAGCGGTGCCTGCATTACTGCAGAAGAGACTATTTTCTGTTATCCCTCTCCTGATTTGTCCTACAGTCTCTCATGAACAAGACACAAAGATACATGAACTCCAAGACAACCCAGGAGGAGCAACTTCTTTAGATCACAATTGAAGTTCAATGGAAAAAGATTCATGAGAAAACGAGAATTTGTGTAAAAAAAAAAACCTAATTATGTGGCACCCTGTTAAAAGAGTGAGACCGTTTTGCAAAATATCCAAGTTGGTGTGGATAGAGCCTCAGAAACAATATTGAATGGTCATGTTAATCATGTCTGAATTGTTTAACACTGACAATCTGAGTTTAAATACACAGAAAAATGGATCAATGTCCCAAACATTATGAAGGACCCATATATTGTACATAATTTGTAGAACAGCGAGCTAACCTAAGACGGTGACTGAACATGTGCACTGGTCTTTCCCGACTTTATTGGACACTTCCATCTTGTACTCCGAAGTGTCTCCTTTCTCCGCCGTCAAAATCTTCATGGTGGCTACGTTGTCCTTCAATGTCATCTTGTATTTCCGCCCACTTATCATCTCCTTCCCATCTTTGAACCACTTCACTTTCAGCTCTGGGCTTCCAGAGATTGTACACTCCAATGTGGCTGAGTCCCCTGCAGTCACACTAATGGATTCTGCAGGTTCTACAATTCTAGCAGGTTCTGGTGTAAGACAGATGAGGTGGTTATTAAGAGAAAGAGTTTAGTACAATGTCATCTGCATCAAAGATTTTCCCTGACCTTGCACAGTCAGAGTGGCTTCACATTTTTGCAGTCCAGCCTCGTTTTCTGCTTGGCATGAGTACTTGCCACCATGGTTGATGGCCACTGCTGTTATAGAAAGGCTTGCAACATTGTTCTCAAAAACCATCTTGATATTTGGATCATCATCTCTGAATATTTCAGAGTCTTTCATCCATTTAACAGTGATAGGAGCTGAGCCCTTTATGGTTCCTTGTAGCTTCACTGCATTTCCCAACACTGCTGTAACACTTTCAATTCTCTTTGAGAAAGATGGTGGTTCTACAAAAACACGTAACATGTTAAAATCTGAGTTTCAGGTGCAGCACTAATCCTCAGCCCTTAACGGGTTTACCAACCTTTCAGCTTAGCTGAGGCCTTGGTGGTTACCTTCCCCACATCGTTGGAAACAACACACTGATAATCTCCAACGTCTGCGCTTTCAAAGGTCTGGATCTCTAGCCTTGATAGAGAGTCTTGGGAGATGACTTTATACTTATGATCACCTGTGATGGGCTTCTTATTTTTTAACCAGCTGATTTCAAAAGGAGCCGTTCCTGCAATCTCACACTCCAGCTGAGCTGCTGCACCTTTCACAGCTTCTACGGTCTGTAGATCTTTTCTAATGGATGGAGGCTCTGAATGTCAAAAGATTAAAGTGTGTGGGGTTAAAACTAATATTTTCTGAACTGAACACAGAGAATTATATAAGTCTATTTCAGAACAAACCTTTAACAGCAACCACAGTGCTGCAGCTCTCACTACCAGCATTATTAGACACGTCACATGTATAACTTCCACTGTCTGTCACCAGAAGGTTTAATATTTCCACAGAGGCAACTCCATTCTTAAAGGTGATTTTATATTTCTCTCCATCACTAAGCTCTCTGTCATTCCAGAACCAGTGGATGTGAAGTTCAGGTGATCCTTTAACGCTGCATTGTAAACGTGCAGCTGCACCCTGCTTCCAGGTAAACTTAGGCTCCATTTTCCTGACAAAAGCAGGGGGTTCTGAAAGAGTGTTTGGAGACACTGAGACTTAAAAACATTGTCAAAACAGACACAGAAGAACATCAGCAAAAAATCAAAGACAAAAGGCAAAACAAAGGACAACATTGCAACATATTAGCAGCAGCTTGCAGTTCGGATAGACCACCAAAAGTTTTTACCAGCAGTGATCACCTGCAGGTTCTTACCTTGAACTGTTACCATAGCCTCACAGGATGAGCTCCCAGCCTCATTTGTGGCTGTGCAAACATATTTCCCGGAGTCCTTGAGCTTGGACTTGGGAATCTCAAGAACTGCCACCTTATCCTCAAAGGACATCTTACAGTCCATACTCAAGTGGACTTTTTTGCCATCCCTGGTCCAGGTGACGGTCACTGCAGTGTCCTCATCCACCTGGCACTCCAGTTTTAGTGGGTCATTGACAGCAGTTGATGTTGGTTCACAGGTCCTAACAAAGCTGGGTTTTCTTATAACTGTAAGCTCTGTGGTAAAAGTAGCAGTGCCAACACTGTTGGAGGCCTTGCACAGGTATACTCCCTGATCAGTCAACTCGAGACTTTTAATGTGAAGAGAATACTTGTTCTTTTCACTTTTTATGACATAATTCCCTTCAGATGCGATGGCTATGTTGTCCTTGTGCCAAACAACCTCCATTGGTGAAGATCCAGTGAGTGAGCACTGGAGAACAGCTTGTTTGCCCACAAATAAGGTCATTGGCTCTGGTTTTGAAACAAACACTGGTGGATACATCTCTATGGAAAGCAGGTAGGACATACACAGCGTTTAATGAGTAGCAAAAAAACATCAGAAGCAAACCAAACTTTCCAACTTAGTGAGGGATGTGGATTCAACATTGAGGACATTTTAAACCACTGCATAAACATGTTGGGTCAGAATCAAACAGCACCTTCCAAACCATAATGAGTCACATTAACACAGAACATGAATATAATTCTCTCTCTCTGTCTCCAACACATACATGCATAGAAAATTAAAAAGGTTCCCACTGGGATCTTACCAGTCACGATGAGTGAGGCGGTGCAGCTATCAGAGCCGTGCTGGTTTGAAGCCTTGCAGGTGTATTCACCGCTGTCAGCCTTCACAGGATTCAGGAGCTCCAGTGAAGACCCCGTGTGACGGCTGATGATCCGGTACTTCTCACTCTGTTTGATTTCAATGTTAGATTTGTACCACTTGAAGGTCACGTTCGGCGCATCCTCGGTCTCGCAGTCGAACTTTGCATGGCCTCCAACGTTGATCTCTACAGGGTTGATTTTCTGCCTGAAAACAGGTGGCACTGAGGCACACAGAGACAGTGAAACATAGATGTTAGTTATGACAGCCACAGCTTTTGTTGTAAGTAAAAAAAAACTGACAGGAGCATGAAAGGTGGAATGTACAGCAATGGTGGAAGGCAATTCAGCAGTGACTGTGGAGGAGAAAAAGAGCAGGAACATTAGCCCCATGTTTTCACAGAAGGTTCTCATGGGGCTAGGGTTCCAGCTGAAAAGAGGAACATTTTTGTGAAAATGATGCAATGCAAAGTTGAAGCCTTCAAACATGCAGAAAGACTGGCAATGTAGCAAGAATGAACCTAAAAGGACTGTGAAAGACCAACCTGTTGATTTTTGCATGCCACGGTGAACCTAAAAAGGCTGTGAAGTGTCCCAAAGACCAGTGACCATGAGAATCAATACTGAAATATGGTAATAAACCACGGGACCACAAGGTGGACTTTGCATGGCTGTGATGGCCCTGGTCTTTAGGACATAAAGATCAAGAAATGATGTGGAACAAACAAAACACAGTGAGTTAGTACAATCCAGTGCCCATGCGGAACCCTAACAGTGCTCATGCTGAGCTATGGAATGGATATAAAACCAAAGTGATAAATACAAAGTACTTAAATGAGAGACGCTTGGAATGAAGAAATTCATGTGAATTATTAGTTGCTCATAGAAAATGGATGGGTGAATGAATGGTACATATATTTCTCCTGTTAGCAAACCTCTTGGGACCACAGTGAGTCTTGAAGATGTTGTTGTCCTGCCGACTTCATTCTCAGCCTCACAAACATATTCTCCTTGATGTCTCTCCTTGACAACTTTGTTGATAACCAGTGAGTATGTGTCATGGTCTTTGAAACACTTGAACTCTTTGCCAGATTTCACCAATTGGCCATTGAAAAACCAGCTTACTTTTGTTGCAAATGTAATGGTTGTAATAAAGGTGACTTCACCATCTTCTTCAATAGCTAGGTCCTGTAGGGAGGTGACTATTAAAGGGTATTCTCTCTGCTCTGGTCTGGATAATGTGACTTTCTCTTTGAAGATCTCTTCCCTGTGCTCTTGCTGGATGCTTACATCTAGTGTTTGCTCAGTGGGGATGGTGGCAAGAGGCAGAGAAGTAGTGACAAAAGCTGTTCCCACTTCTTTTTCTTTACTTTCTACCATTACAGACCTAATTTCTTTTCTTGATACCTGAATCGACTGTTCAAAGGCCACCTGAGTCTCTTTGGTTATCTTGGTCTTAGATGAGATGGACTTTTCTACCTTCGCTGTCTTGGATTCTTGAACTACAACCTGCCCCTCTTCTGCAGCGCATTCAACTGTGACATCAGACTCGACCTTAAGTGCAGCAGCCTGAGATTTCGCAGCTGTGAAATCTACTGTACTCTCTGCCACACGCACGGACTCTACTATTGTAGAAAGCATTTGCTCTGACCTGGCTGAGGAAACATGAGCCCTCTGGGGTTTGTCTAGTTGCATCGTGCCTGGTTGCTCTGAGGTAAGAACATGAGCCTCCTGGTACACAATAGAGTGGAACGCAGCCTGGAGTTCGGTCCTGAGATCAGCCTTTTGCGGGTATTCACCTTCAAAAGCTAGTGTGATCTCCATGGGGGCACCTGCTGTTGTGATAAGATATGTAAACATAGACCGTTTGGGTTCTCGTTGAACTTTGACCTCCTGCACTTCCATAGCCTGTAACTTTCCAACAACATCAGCCAGTAGGACTGGCTGGTCACTGGCAACAGCAGACTGCAGTGCCTCTCTGAGCTGATGTCGTATATTGAGGCTGGAAGGTTTAGGGATTTGAATCACAAACATCATCTCTTTAGGGAGAGCAGTGCTGTCTTTGGATTCTGATGCCATAAGGGACAGTTTTGGCTGTGTGCTGACTATAACTTTAGTCGACTCAGACTTGGAGATCTCTTGAGAAAGCTCCCCTGTCAACACTCGCTTCTCATCCATCACTATCGACTGCCTAATGGACTGACCCTCTTGGATCTGAACAGCAAAGTCCTGTTCTGCTGCTTCCAGAGAGATGCTGCTCTCAGTGGAGATCTCCTTCTCTTCGATCTGGACTGGTTCAGTGGGCATTTTAGGCTCTATGGTTGTTAGACACTTAAACTTGTCCACACCTGACAGAGTTTCAGTGTGACCCTCTTCTAAGACCTGACTGTCTGCTACACTGGTGACATGCATCACATTCCAGCGATCTTCTTTATGAACTAAAGCTTTCTGGTGCTTGAGATCAACAGTAATGGGGGTCTCCTTTGGCAGCTGCATGGGCTGGTAGGAGACCTGGAGGATTTTCTGAGGCTTGGGCTCAGTACGAATGTTAGACTGAACCCCAGTCACTGACAAATCTAACTCTGCATGGTAATCTGCTGTGAGTTCTCGTCTTTCTTCTGAGACAGCTGCATGGCTCCTTGATTTTTCATGCTTCTGTGTTGCTACCTGTTCACCAGGCTTTTCATCTGTGAAAACACCCTCTTTAGGCAGCACCTCTACAGGCATTATTGACTGGAGATGCAGCACAGTCTGAGCCTCTTTTTGGGGTTGAATGGCTATCGAGCTGGCCTTAGCTTCAAACTCTGATATGTCTTCACAAAAAACAGTTCTTTGCTCATCCTGACTTACAGTGTGCAACAGGGTGGGACTCTTCCTGGTATCTGCCTGCTCAGGTGCTGGTTTTTCAGAACTGAAGCTCTTTTCAGATGAAAGGAGGTCTTGATCTGTAATAACCTGTAGGTGCAGTACCTTCCCACTTTCTACATGTGACTGAATAGTCACTGCCCTGTCCAGACATGGCAGTTCTTTAGTCGGCTCGGCCTGCATTATTTGCCTTTCTTCAGCATTTAAAGCTGCCTTCATTATTCTATCTTTAGAAAGCTGAGCTGCTTCTTCAGCAGGCATCTGCACTGAGAACCCTGTCTCCTTAGAAAGAGTTTGTTTGGACTCACTAATTGAGGCTAAAATGGGCCGACGCTGTTCTTTCTTAATGGTGGATTTGACAGCAGATTCTGCTGTTGATAGTTCAGCTGTGTGGCCTTCTTCCATTACTTGTTTCTCTGTAGACTGAGCTGAATATAAAATTTTAATACCTTCCTTCACCCTGTAGCTCTTCTCCTGCTGTTGTCCAGAGATTTCCTCAGACTGCTCTCTTACAATAGAAAGTTGCGACTCTACCTGATGCCCACTGACCAGGTGTTTGGGTTCGGAGGTGGGTTTAACTTTAGCAGGCTGCCTGTCATGCAGAAGCTCTGTGCTGACAATTGAAAGTGGGGTGAGCTCCTCTGCCACAGCAGACATTAATTTTGATTGTTTTTCTCTTGCCAGCTGCAGTTCAATGACCTCAGGACTCTGAATGCGATCACAGTGCTGCTCTGTGAGGCCCTGACTCTCTACCACAGAGGATGTAAATGCTGCCATGTGAAGCTGCTTCCCAGGAACAGCTGATGCCTGAGGCGGGTGAGAGGGAACCACAGTAACCCTCTCCTCTATCTCATGAGTCTGAAGCACAGCTGCCTGTTGGGTCAGTGTCTCACGATGGATGGTTGCAGCAGAGATGTCAACCTCCCCAAGCGAGGCCACCTGCTCACTAGGAATAATCTTCCTGTCTTCAGTACCAATGGTGTAAACCATTTGATCTGATCGGGTTTTGTCCTGGCCTGGAAGGCTGACCTGATACAGACGAGACTCTGTCGCTTGATCTGACACTGACACCTTATAGGATTTTTTCTGAACCACGGTCAGCTGCTCCTCTTTGTGTGAAACGGAGACTGACTCCCTAAACACAACAAGCTCAGCACTACAGGTTGCCTCACCAAACTGGTTGGAGGCTTTACATGTATATAGGCCACTGTCTTCCTGTTTGACGCTCTTGATATTGATTAGGCCAGATCCATCTGGGTTGGTTACTATGATGCAGTTTCTGCTGGGCTGGATTTGGAAAGCCCCTTTCAACCATTTCACATCAGGAACTGGATCTCCTGTGGTTTTGTAGTTAAAATAAACCTCCCCTCCCTCAGAACATCTAACAGGTTGGATCTGAACAGTAAATGTAGGTGGCTGACCTGTGACCTTAAACATTTTCTCCACCCACCTCTCTGTATGGCTGACGTCGGGCTTTTTCACTTCTAGGTATGTAGTGCATGTTGTCTGCCCAAACCTATTGGTGGCAGTGCACGAGTACTCGCCCGCATACTCAGACGTAACTTTGGTGATCACCAATGTGTACTCCTCCTTCTCCTCTACCAACCTGTATGCAGAGGAGCTTGTTATCACCCTACCATTGCGAGACCACTGAACAATTGGCTTTGGAAAGCCGGACACCTTGACCGTAAATCTGGCTGTTTCCCCTGAGGTTACGGCTGCTGGGGATAGCTGGCTGAGAAAAACCGGCTTCTCTTTTTTCTTCTCTAAAGTGGAAGAGTAACGTTTGGGTTCTGGCTTGAGTTCAAGTGTTTTAGATTTCTGTGGTAACTGGACACCAGTGTAGAAGGTTTCCTCTCGCTCTTCCACAGTGGTGATGGTGGTGCTAGAACGCTCTGTCGGGAAATATTGAGCAACACTGAAAACAATGTCCACAAATAAAACCTTATCATTTTACTAATTAACTCACAAAAACAAATCAATTCAGTCCATAGCTACAAAAATTGCTCAATATGTATGTCATTTATTAGCACCAAGTTTTGAAGGTTGGAAGAACCCAAGTGGAGTGAAAAGGACAACCATGTGACAGCTGGTACAGCAACTTTAGACTCCTTAGTTATATTTGGCAAACAGCTTTTACACATTTACAAGTGATTAGAATGTTCTTAAGTTAAGATTTCTCAAACAATATTTTTATGCTGTCTGTGAAACTCAGAGGATTCTGACTCCTTTTCACAATTTAATTCAACATCCAGTGTAATATTAATCTAAACTAACTTTCACTTATTTATTTACACAGCTAAGATTGTAATTTTTAGATACGTTTCACTAATGTTAGTGAGGATCATCAACGCAACTAGTACAAAAACAGAGTCAGGATTATTCCTGACTAATTTATGTCTTTTGAACAGCTAAGAAGGGACTTCGGTGTCCCTCAGGCTGACTTCTTCAGGTATCTCCAAGTATGTAGTTACGTGAAAGCTAATTTCTCATTAACGCTGCCTCAAATAACATGGATTGATGAATGTTTGGATATGAATCTGACTGATAAGGGCTTAGTATCAGCTATATATGGCAAAATTCAGAACGCTGCATCCCCATCACTTAGACCCCATCACTCTGACAGAATCATGGGAAGAAGAGTTAGGGGAACTATTTACTGGTACAACCTGGCAGGCCGCAAACTCAAGAACCCACTCTTCTTCAATTTGCATTAGACATAGCCTGCTACAGTTTAAGTTGCTGCACAGATTGTACTTGTCCCCTAATAAATTATCTAGAATGTATCCTGGCGTAGACTCATCTTGTGTTAGGTGTGGGCACAGCCCTGCTGATCTCAGTCATATGGTCTGGCTTTGCCCCAGGCTCTTCCCCTTTTGGGAGTCAATCTTTAGGACGATTACATTTATATGTAAGAGGAATATTGATTGAAGTGCTCTAACTGCCTTATTGGAGTTGTCCCTCCGACTACACCAATAACGCAGCAGGCCAATGCCACAGCATTTGTTACACTACTGGCAAGACGCCTAATCTTATTCAATAGGAAGAGAGCTGCTCCTCCGTCTCATCAGCAATGGATAGAAGATGTTATGTTCCATCTGAAGCTTGAGCATCTTAAACATACAGTCAACGACTCAATTCAACAATACAACATCACCTGGCAGCCATTTCTTTTGTATTTTGAGACAGAGTCCTCCTGTGTAGATATAGCCCAAATCATAAATTGAGCTAATTTATGATTTAAATTGCACAAAAAATTGTGTAACACTCTGACAGAATCATCATATAATTTGTATATATTACAAATTGTAATTTGTAATATATACAAATTATAATATAATGTATTGTATTAAAAGTCCATTAAAATGGTGAACTTTGAATTATAAGTATCATTATTTACCGAATGACACTTCATGATAACAGTGGTAATCATAAATGAAAACACAAACCATGACCAGACTCAAACTTTACATCAAACCTTTTATTATATAAACTCTGAGACAAACTCACATATCTGTACAAATAAACCACACATGTTCATCACAACACCAAAGTTTTTTGTTTTTTCTCTCGTTATTGAACACTTGTACACTCCTAACATTACACTTATTTACAAAACATCCACACCGTCGTTTTCTAAAAAAAAGTTTCACAGTGTCTAGTTTTAAAATAACTTATCTTTCCTTTTCATTTTCTTCTTGATTTATAATTCCACCAAAACAATCATACACACTCAGTGAAATCACTCAACCCCCCCAAAAAAGCCACATTAAAGGCCACCCAAACTTAACCAACAAAATAATTTCAAGTTTTTTAAGCTTTAATTTTAATATTATTGAACATTAGACCAACTTATAGATTGATAACAGTAAAGCTTATGAGTAATAAACTATAATTTAACAAATATAGTGTATTTATAATTTAAGTCCTTTCAAATGAAATCCTGTGTCAGTATTTTCTGAATTGCGTCTTTAATTTCAAAAACATATGTATATATACGTCTGTAAATACTATAAGAACAAGAAACCTAATGAACAAAATATGAAATAGATGTATTTCTTTTATGTTTACTGCATTGTTATTGCAGACATGCTACATTCTACTAATAAAACTAAACTTTAGTTAACAAGGAAAGACTGAGTGAAATGCTATAATTTCCTTCTTACATAGTTTGAAAAATAAGTTAAACAGCATAACTTCAACATTCAATCAGTCAAGCTCAAAGAGTTACCAAAGAAAACATAAACCAAGACTTTTCGAAGACTTAAACTAATGTTGCCTTGTGTTTTACATGAAGAACAAAAGATCAACTTCCTGACTTACAATGACAAACACTAAAACACTGTTTTCATCATCAGTACAACACTCTGCTACATGTCTCAGCTTTTGCTTTTAAATCAGTCCATATATAAGGCACTGAAGCAAAGAAGTTCTCAGTTTATTCCATAACCAAAAGTTGTCGTCACACAAATTCATGACTTCAAAAGAAAAATAAGAAATTAATTTGTAGCTAATTGATTTTAGTCCAGTGGTTAGCAGTGTAACTACACTCTTAGTTTGAAATCTTGACCCAAGGTTTTGTTTGGAATTTGGTTACTTCTGTTTCCTCTTGGTTACTTTTGCTTGGTGAATCTTTATGTGACCAAACATTACAACCTTAATATCTAGAAAATCTTCAGCAGTGCTGTTGTTTCTATGCAGCCAGCAGAGTTTTGGATTAAACACTTATACTCTCCAGCATCACTCTGAGTCACGTTGGTAATGAGCATATTGAAATGACCAGCACTTTTCTCCTGGATTATACATCTACTGTCAGTGACCAGCTCTCCATCTTTGTACCATTGAGCTGTGGGGTTTGGTTTGCCGCTGACCAAACACTGGAGAATGACAGGGGTCCCTACAGCTGCAGTTATGTTAGTCAGTGGGATGACACATTTAGGGGGGATTTCGGTCACCTGGAAGTGAAAGCTACACATATCCGATGACTTTCCCTTAAATTCAATTTTTTCATCCTTGGCTGGCTCAGCAAACACATCAAAGTTAATACTAACATACTTCTGTCCTTGCTCACTGGTTTGGTGGTCAGTGTTGGCCACCAACCTCACTGCCCGCTGCGACTCATCAGGCTCTTGCTCAAACTCAAACTCAAGCTCGATTTCAGACACCTGTTCACCATCAAACGACGTGTTTCCAACCATCAGGTCAAATTTCTGGGGCTGAACTTTAGCACTTCCTAAGGACACAGCGGTCAGCTCCCTACCTCTGGTCTTGCCTGAAAAAGCCTTTGCACTTATCACCACCAGGGAGGCTCGACAAAGAGTCTCCCCAACGAGGTTTATCGCCCTACAAGTATAAACTCCACTATCCTGAGTCGTAACTTTACAGATCTTCAGGAAGTGGTTATCTCCATCGGAGGAGTGCAAGTATTTCTTTGTATTATGTGGAATTTTCTTGTCTCCTTTAAACCAGGACACAATTGGAGATGGGATTCCCATCAGAGAGCACTCAAACATAACAGTAGTACCCTCTGGGGTTTCCATGTCACAGATTGGGTTGATAAACCTTGGAGGCATTTCTGTGACCTCAAATGCTATTTTCAAGTCATCATGCTCCTGAGTGACAAAATCCACAGCACCCTCCTCATAAATACTGGGTAACACATCCAAAGATATGACCATGCTCTTGTTGTCTGCTGTGTACTCAGGAATGGTGATGATCTTAACCTGCTTCTCAAACTCTTTAACCTCATTTTCATCCAGTTCTACCTCCAGCAGAATCTCCTGAGGGGATGGAGAACGAGAGGAGTCGTTCTCCTCCACATCAAACTCCATCACATGCTGATGGGTGACAGCAGGTGGCGCTGGCATGAACCTCACCTCCTGTGATACAACCACCACCAGAGCAACACTTCTGGCTTCCCCAACATAGTTCACAGCCTCACAGATATATTCTCCCTGGTCAGCCTTAGTGACATTATGAATCACTAGCGTGATGTTATCACCATCTCTGTCCATTCTAACTCTATCTTCTGCTACCAGCTGGGTTTTGTTGAAAAACCACCTTACATCAGGGGAAGGCAGGCCAAAAACCTCAGCATAAAATGTCAGTGAGTCATTTTCAAAAACTCTTTTCTTAATGAGAGGCTTAAGGAAAGCTGGAGGGATTCCCTGCACTTTCTCTTGAAGGGAGGCCGGTCCTAGTGACCCTTTGCCCTGTGAGAGAAATCTGCTCTCATCCAAGCTTACGCCATTTGGATCGGTTTTAACACCCTCATCAGCAGGAGAGTTGAGGAAATGAACCGGTGAGAAAAACTTCTCGGTGGAGTCTCCCGTTGAGGGTCTCTTGTGATGTACCGGAGAGAACGGAAACTCATCCGGTGTCATAAACCCACTAGGTATGTCAGAGTTTGGAGTGTGAAAGGATGGCGGTGACTTGAGTGTGTGAAGGGACTCTGCGATTGGTTGAGACACCTCAGTAGAAGAGCCTGGGGTGAAAAACCTTTCAGGTACCTCTGCTACTTCTTCACTCATAGTGCTACCAATTTCTATGGACATCTCAGATTCGGGGGTGAGTGGCCTACCCCAGTCTGTTGGAGGGTTGTAATACTCATACACAGCCCCGAAAGTTACTTCCTCCTCCTGCATGGAACCTGACACTGTCGCTGCTGCTCCTCCCTCAGCCTCAGCTGCCAAGGATTCTTCAAGAGTATCTCCTTCCTGTTCCGGTTGAGCATCTAGTACATCTAGTGGTTTAACTTGGGTGTTTATGTTTGGGTTTCTGATAATTTTTTGGGGTTCAGGATTCACATGAACACCTGTTCTACCAATTTTAGTTATTATTTCAGGTCCATCTTTTTCTCCAGTGAGATCTTTCTCAGATATTTCTGTTACATCAGTCTTTGAGTCTGGCATACTGACAAAAATGCCACTGTCCATAGATGGTTCTGTGATAGACATCAACTCCTCACCACCAACTACAGCCTCCTCACTTATTTCCTCTAAAACTGATCCGTCTTCCAACCTTTTGACCTCCTCAACCATGTGAGTTCCACCTTCAATCAATGCCTCAACAACTTCAGCTGCATCAAGACAAAAAGATGCTTCCAAACCCACATCTGGAGGCAGAAACTGCCCCTCAGTGTCTAAATGTCCAGAAATTGTTTTAGCTGCTACACCTTCCTCAACAGGCGCCCTAACAGAACGTTTCATTACAGGGACCTTCTCAGGCTTGAAAGGAATGAAGCTACTGGTTCTGTCAAATGGTTGTTGTGTCTGATCCCCAATCATCTCGACATCACCAGTCTGTGTAGGATCTTGGACACAAACTAGCTTCTGTGGCCTTGGTCTGACAAGCTGTGGAGACTCCTGCAGCTCTTCCACAAACTGTTTCACACCTGCTCCTTGTTCAACACCAGTGACCTCAGAGGTATCTGACACTACAGGTTCAGTTGCTTCAGGAACATATGGATTTACTGATATAGCAGGTTCCTCAGACATCCTGTCAAATCTGCGTGCTTCCTCCTCCTCTTGTTGGTCTAGGGAAATGGCCACAGCAGGAATAAACTCTTCAGGAAACTGTGTGTCTTTTCTTTGCTCCTCAGGTGAAGGAGGTGTCATTAGAGAAACTGGTGAGTCAGACTCAAAAGCCTGTTTGATCTGAGAAACTTTAATTATAGCAGCAGAACCCTGAAGACCACAGCCTGACAGTGTTGGGGGCTGTTTGGAAGGAGAAAATCTGGATTTTGGGCCTTTGACGCCCATATCTGATGGAGGAGGAGAAATTAGAGGTTTATCCTCTGTACGAGAGAGGGCAGGCATATGTACAGTGGCAGGTTTCTTGAACTCCTCAGTTAGTCTTGCAGGAATCTTGCTTACTCTTTCAGAGGAAGGGATATCTTCTCCCTCCACAGCTTCTCCTTGCTCTGAAAACTGCACAGGATCACGAATTTGACCTGACACTTGACAGATGCTCATGACCTCCCCAAGCTTATTTTTAGCTAGACATCTATACATTCCAGCATCTGTGCATCTAAAACTGTAAATATAAAGTCTGTGTATTTTATTATCTGCCTCTGCTCGGTATTTATTGGTCGCAGCATCAAGGCAAGTATTATTAAAATACCATGTGGCCTCAGGTACAGGATCACCAGTGACAACGCACTCCAACACTGCAGTGCTGCCCTCAGGACAGGTCACATTCTCCAATTCAGTCATTACACAAGGGGCTTCTCCAACCACATCAAAGGAGAAAGTAAATTTGTGCTTCAAAGTCTGAGATGTTCCATCATCACTGGCAACCTCTGGAGTTTTCTCTGGCAAAGCCTGAGGTCTGTCCTCACTGTTGTCCTCAGACATTTCAGGGAGAGGAGTAGCAGCTGTAATTCGAATCTCTACAGGTGAGGACGTGAACGATTCATCTGTCAATCGACGTTTGTGGACCACAGTTTGGGGAACTTGCAGCGTTGCCTTTCCCGAATCTATGTAGGTCTGAATCTCCTGCTCTATGAGACTCTCCTGACCCCCCAGCTCCTCAGTAACTACCACTTCCTGGGTGACACCTGCCTTTTTTGATGCTTTCTTATCCAAAATATGAAGAGTACCATTGCAGATTGATTTACCATGCTTGTTGGTTATGATACATTCATAAGTCCCCTCATGATCTGTCGTTGGATAAAATACTGTGAGCTTAGAGATGTTTGATTTGATCATGATGTCATAATCTGGGTTGTGGTCCACTGACTGGCCATCTTTGAGCCAGCTAACAACAGGTGGAGGATCACCCTGAAACTGGCAATTGAACTCTGTCATCTCACCAGTTTTAACTTTAAGTGAAGATATCTCTTTTAAAAATACCGGGGGTGAGCCTGGAGAATCTATATCCCTTTGTTTTACCTTCTGAGACTCTGGAGATTTAATCTCCTTCTTTATAGCAGCTTTTGCAGAACTTCCTGCTCCAGTTACTCTAAGTCTAATTGAATCTTCACTTTCTTCATCTTTCTCTGTACCTGCTAAACCTTTCTGTTGTCGCCATCCACTACTCTCTCCAGCAGTTTCTACTTCCTCTTTTATCCTTCGCTTATCTCTTACATCTGTCTGGAAACGGTGGTGGCTGGATTTATCGGCGGACATACCATACTCCTCCCTGCTCCTCATTCTCTCTGATGCTCCACCCACATCACCTGATGGAAGAGCTTTTTCGTTAGCTTTTTTCACCTTTAGAGGTGAAGTAGTGTCTAGGAGGGGAATCTGGGTTTCAGAAGACTGTTTACTTTGTGCAGCTTGTCGTTCAGTTGAAAGTCTTGCATTTGGTGATAAGCCATGGAGTTCACGGCCCATCGGAGGAAGATGGGGCGCTAACACAGCTCCAGGCTGTTTGCACTGACTGTCTAAAGCCCACTCTGACTCCAGCTCAGACACTTCCTCTTGCTCAACAACATCTTGTTGCCATTTCAGGATACGCTGAGCCATTGCTTCTTCCTCGCTTACAAAGTATTCACTGTCCGTCTGCAGTCTGGTCTCGCGGCCCTCTGTCGGCACTTCCTCACCTAGCGGCCACTGAGGAATATCTGATTTCTGATCTTGGAAACCAGCTGGAGCTGAGGTGGTTGGCAACTGCTCCTGAGCTGTTTGATCAGGAGAAATCCTCCTGCTGTGGGCCAAAGTGGGCTGCTGAAATGTTGGTACAGCAGAGGTTTCTGGGAAGATTCTTCCAACCTCAGGAGTCATCTCAGCCTGAAATGGAGGATAATGTTCTGCCCAGTCAGACTCCAGCTCCACTGGCTGCTGTTGCTCCATCAGAACATCTTGTTGCCATCTCATGATTCTCTGAGTGAGGGCCTCCTCTTCGCTGACAAACTTTTCACTCTCCAGTTCTGAGATGTTCTCTCGTGAAAGTTGGAGCTCTCGTTCTTCTTTCGTCTTCTCAAACAACTTCTTCTCTGTTCTGCCTTTTGTTCTAGGTGACTGGACATCCTCCTCTTTTGCTTTACCTTTTATTCTAGGTGATTTTTGTTCCAGGGCTGGAACCTCTTTTTCCTGTTCTTCTATTGGGGTTTTAATTCTGGCTTTAGGAGAGGGTGCAGATGTTACTTCACTTTCTGCTTTACCTGTCACTGTTACAGGTTTTGGGTTTGGATTTGGTAAATTAACTACATCTAATGGTGCTCCTTTCTCCATCTCCTTCTGTGAAGAAATTACCTCCTCAGACATCATGTACTGATAATCCGCTGGTAGAGGCAGATCAGTTTCAGGGTGAAAGATCTCTTCCTCTGACATTCTGACACCTTGCTGCCACTTCTTGATCCGCAGAGCCAGAAGTTTCTCCTCACACTCCATCCTTTCAGCCTCCAGACTTTTTTCATACTGATCCCTCAGAGACTCCTCTGGTTTATCTGCTGGTTTAACTGGATCAAAAGAAGCAGATTTCTCTACTTCCAATCCTCTGACTTCTTTTTTAGGTGATTTTGGCAGTGCCACTTCAAGTTCTAGAGGCCTTGCCTTCAACATGGGAGATTTGTGTTGAAGGGAGATTTGTGAGGTGGGTGTGGCTTCAGTTCCCTCAGTTGATATTTTGTCAACCACCTCCTGCTTGATGTAAGGGTGTCCTGTAGGTTCCATGTATTGCATTTCAGCTGGCAGAGGAACATCAGTTTCTTCGTGAAGTGTTTCTTGCTCTGACATCAAACTTCCTTGCTGCCACTTCCTGATCCGCAAAGCAAGAAGCTTGTCCTCACACTCTTTTCTGTCAGCCTCTAAGCTCTTCCCATACTGAGCCCTTAAGGATTCCTCCTCATAGGACTCATCTCCTTCAGATGGTACTTGGGCTTCAGATATTACCTCCTCACTAAAGACAGATGCTTCTTCTTGAACAGAAGTCCTGGTTTCTTCAATTTTGTGGAGCACCTCAAACTCAGCCTTTGCAGTCTCCACCTTGTGCTCTTCACTTTTATCTGCCTGAAACTCACTGGCTTTTTTATCCTCCAGTGTGTCTGTGAATTTGTCACCAGACTTTCTTTCTCTCTGATGCACCGTTGTGTCAACTAGCTCCCCTTTCATGATCTGAATGGCTCTTGTTCTGGATTGAGGCTCAAACAAATGTCTCTTTCGAGGGTGTGAAGGCTCCCTGGTTAACTTTTTCTCACCCTGATCCAATGTTCGGTGCTGGACGTCAGGCAGACAGGTGGGCTTGATCCTCAACTTCTCCACATACTCTGCATAGCTCGACTCACTGGCGACTGACTCGACCTCAAACTCAGAGGAGGACATAGTAGAAATAGAAAGCCTTTTCTTTTGTTTCACTGCTTTCTGCAGGGTTGTAAGCTTTGCTCTGACCTCGTTGTGGAGGCTTTCTGTGTCACTGAATCTGTCACTGTACCTGTCGCTGCACCTGTCGCTGAACTTATCACTGAATCTTGCCCCAGTGCGCCGGTCACAGTAGATATCACTGAACCTGTCGTTAAAACGCTCAGACCTGTCAAACATGGGGGGAGGAGACGGGGCGCGTTCAGAGGCAGTCTCTAAACGTTTGGATTCCTTCTCTGATGGTTTGTCTAAAGAACCCGTACTAGATCTGAAGTACACAGTTCTCACTAAAGCACTTTTGGATCGGGATCTACCCTGGTGAACTTTGGACATTTTGTCAAATGGAGATCCTACACACCTGAGATCAACTCTAAACTTCCTCTCCTTCCTCTGCTCTGCCAAGTTGTCTACACTCTCATGGGCCTGGGCAGAGCGCCGAACAAAGCCAAGGTAGTTAGCGGACTGCTCTTCCCTTAGCGAAACCAAAAGTGATGCTGTGGACTCAGCAGAACCTTCTGAGTTTAATGCCATCACCTTGTAACTGCCGGAGTCTTTATCCCTGATGCTGTCAATGAAAAGACACGTAGTGTGCATGTGCAACCTGCTGTCGGTACAAATTCTACGTCTGCGCTCCTTGAGGATAGATCTATTGTTATGAAACCAAAGAATAGTCGGCACAGGACAAGCGATCAGTTTACACTTTAACTCCACTGGTTCTCCCTCCAGAACTGACTGAAACTTGAGTTTCTTTGTGAAGGATGGCTTAATGTTCTCTGTCCAGGAGCTGATTGACGAAGTTCTGCTTGAGCAACGGTTAGCTGATACCAAGCCGTGATCGAGGAACTCCTCTGTGTCAGAGAAAGCTCCACGGAGATGTCGGGTGTCGCTGAGTTCAGTGATGCCGTGTACTTCTGCAAACAGAAACAGACGACAGTCAGAACGACACGAGGTCTGGAGGTAAAGGGTCGGAAAAGATGATCTTTAATGGAAATATTAAAATGCATGCTGGGAGTCACAATGCCATAAAAAATAATTTCACTCACCATATTTGTTCGAATAAACGCAAGACTTGATTCTTTTTAATAGAAACCTGCAGGAAGTTATGATCCTTCGTCTGTGGAAATTTCTTCAAAACATAAATTATTTTATTATTGTTAAAACATGACGGCCAACATCCGCTTGTTTTCTCTCTGATGGTTGCGTTTTTACTTGAATGTTCCTTACCTGACTTGCAGACAGGAGAATAAACGCCCTTTCTAATCCTTAACAGGAAATGAATGAAGCACAAGCTCTCCAATACATATTTTTGATTTCAGAACATTAAGAATTGAAGCCGTAAAATTGGGCGAGAAGGCGTTTATTCGAACTAATATAGTTTGACTGGTGTTATTTTGGAAGCAAACCACAGGAATCACATCCCACTATCTGCAAGCCAGGCTAGGACATATTCTGCAGGAAGAAGGTATCAGTCCCAAATGCAGAAGACCTCTATATCTTTTAAAGGGCCTTTCAAGTATTTCAAAGAGCTTTAAAAGATACACATCCTGCACCTTTTTCTTGGAAATACCAGAGGAACCTTCATGCCAAAATGACTTTCTGGATGCAAAGTCTTTAGAAACTGGAACAAGCAAGTTCTATCAGTCAGTGCTTTCCTGGAGGAAACCATGGGATACCATCATAATAAAAGGGCAGATGATACAAACAACAAGTATTTTTTCCATCAAAACACATAAATATGACATGCAACTGCAGAAAATAAGACTTTTTTTTTAAAGGGACAGTTCAACATTTGACTTGTTTCCAAGCTTTAAGTACAATCTGCTGCTGCAGGACAACTCTGACCCAACAAACCCATGCATTTGCACATCAGTTTCTCTCATCTGGACCTTCATGGTGTCTCCACAAGAAGAACGTCTCAGAACCATAGCTTATGTCAGAGTTGACTGCTGACAGACTACTTTTACAGTGAAAAGTCAGAAGATGTAACTGGAAACTAGGTCAAACTATCCCTTTTTCACTGAATCATCTTCTCAGGTGTGATCGCAGTAATTGTGTGTGATATGGCTAGAGAGGCAAGGTCTTACCTTTAACTTCTTCTTCAATTGTGGCTTCGATCTGCTCCCTCACAAGAGTCACTGTGGAAGAAAGAGACACCGGTTTAACGTTTATCCATTAGCTTCTACATGCCTTTGTCACATTTCTCACTGTTTAGGTTAAGACTGATGGAATTTATCCCCGATCGGGGATAAAACCAAAATACCATAACCCAGTCTTTTTTTTTATTATAACTGGCCCACTTGTCAAACTTGCAAAAGCAAAACATTTTACCAAGTATTTCTGTCTAGTTTCAAGTGCAAATATCTCTGTACACTTGAAATATGACAAAACTAACTTACAAGTAACTTTTCATCAAGGTACAGGAGCTTATTTTAAGAGAATAATTCTTGAACATTAATTTTAAAACGTACTATGTCCATTGGCAAATTATTTCACTTATAATAAGACATTGTGAAATAATTTGCCAATGGAACTAGTATTATTTGTTAACACTAGAGAGTTATTTACATGATCAGATACTTGCATTAGAAAATAGCCAAAAATACTTACTAAAATTTTGTTTTTGAAGTGTGCTCAAATTCTTAAAATTGGCCATTTTTCCTTCTTCTAAAACAAACCCTGAGGACCAAATATTTATTTGCTGCCTATCCAGTACAACTACAATAGACTAGATAGTTTAAAAATGGAGCAGTGACAAGACAATTTATTCCACAATTTGTTGTATTATATTTGTTGTGGCTCAAATATCAGTTCCTAAAAAACCAAAATGAGCTTTTCCAAAATCCAACAGAAGAAGCAGTAATACCTGCTCGCTTAAACGAGCAATGAAGCGCAAACTGGTGTCCAGTAAGGAGGAATGCAAAAGAGAAAAGTTTTCAAAGGTAGTCAGATTGGTAAAAAAGAGAAATGAAGATCCCTTCCTATAGGAGTGACAGTGAGGATAAATGTATGAGTTTTACTGTGGAGAGACAAAGGAGGAGCATGAGTGAAGGGATTGTTCCTGAGAGGAAAAGTGAGGAAGGAGGAAGTGAAAACTCCAGGATTCAAACAAACATGTGAATTTGTGAAAGAAGAGGTTCGACTTCGTGATGTTAGTCAGAGATGAAGAACGACTGAGGGATGTCCCTATTATCACATTTTAGAGCTGCACCAATCAGTCTGACAAAGATCAAATAAAATGTTTCTTTTAATTGGCTCTGATTGGTTGGTCAGATAATTCTACCAGTTTTCCTAATTAAATACATAGAAACTAAGAATGGATGGACAAGTTTTGGAAACCTGTCCATTCATATAAGTTTAAAGGGAACCTATTATGCAAAATTTATATTTAGCCCTTCTTGTGCTTCCGTTTGTGTCTCATCTGCTTCTAAAAACAGATCAAGTGAATAAATAAATTTTAAAAAATCACTCAATAAGTTAATGTTATTTGGTGTCTGGAAAATTATCTGTTTCAAAATCAGTAGGCACTGCCCATTACCTACTAACCCCTGCGGAGCTCCACCTGTCATCTAGCAACTCAAGCTGACTCGTCACATTCTTGTTGGTTGTGCAGGAGGCTCTACTAATGCTTTCCAAAGACGTATGGTTGTATAATTGCACATCTGTTTGCAGCCATGTTAACATGTGAGTGCAAACACTGAGTTGGAGGTCGTGGCCAGCAGCAGCTTACTTGGATTTAAAGTGACAAGACATCCTAAAACATCTCATTCTGAGAAGAGTTGAAAATAGTCAAAACTGACCAGACTAAAATCTCATTTTCTAAGAATGATTTTGTGCAGCAAAATGTAGTAAACATGTTTTGTGTAGCCCAAAGACCTGTCCTAACCTGTTCAAGGTCGCATAATAGGTCACCTTTAATAAAAAAAAAATGTCATGTCTTTACTATTGACCCTGTTTTCAGATTTTCAGGGAATTTGCATTGTAATATAAAACAAAGTGGAAAACCTATAACTAATCCGGTCCATCTTGGAAGCTTTCATCTGGTTCGGGACATCCTCTCAGACTTTTATTTTTAGAAAAAGTGACTCAATCCTGAAGAAAGAAAAACGTGACGATTTAGGGGGAAATCTGGCTACAAACCAACACATCGAGGTGTTACCTTCTTCCTCTCTGATAACGGTGAGGCTGGCCGAGCATGCAGCCTCCCCGGCGTTATTCACCGCCCTGCAGGTGTACTGCCCTGCGTGCTCAGAGAAGGCGTCCACTATTATGAGTGTGGCGATATTCGTCACCTCATCGAAGTGGAACACCACGTTCCTGGAAGGTTGGACCGGCTGCCGGTTGTGGAACCAGCTGATTTCCGGCTTTGGCAGGCCGGATACACACGCATGAAAACGGGCCACCTCCCCGTGTGTCACTGAGCAGCTTGTGATTGGTTGGATGAAAATCGGCTTTTGGCCAACTGACGGCTTCTTTAGGCTGGAGACGTGCCACTGAGGCTCGGTAGAACTGCTCACTGTTTGAATTTGCCCTGAAATGAAGCAGGTTCAGGGGTCGTTCTTTATTTAGTGAAAATTCCATCCCACTGATTGCTTTGCATCAAACCAAAGAAATTAAAGTCTTTTTAAATACAAACAGACTCCGGATCAGAAACCAAATCAGGATTCATAAAAAAGCTCTTTTAAACTGAACTCAATACAACCTCAGATTAATAACTGTTGACATTTTACACAGACATTGATATAAAAACTAAAAAAAAGTACTGTCGTAGATATAAATCAAGCATTTGTAGCTTTCGTCATTATTTTGATGAAAAACTCACCGTCCAGTGTGAGAGTGGCAGAGCAGGACACTTTCCCGGCGTTGTTTGTGGCCACGCAGGTGTACTCCCCCTCATCCTCTGGGTAAACTCTGGAGATTTCTAGCTGACAGCTGTCGTCGAACTGAGACATCCTGAAGAAGTCTGACTGCTTGATTTCCTTCTCCTTGTGGAACCAGCTGATCTTCACATCTAAATCAGGAGAGTTTGTTTAGTTACAAACTAAATATTTAGCTTAGAGCTAAATGTTTGTGAACCTTTAAATAAACACCTGGTAAGACTGATTGACTTCAGTTTTTGCTCATGTTACCTCTTCATCATTGTTTCTTTTACACTCAACATGCAACTTTTCAACTTAACACAGAATGAGCTATTCTATGAAATACAAAAGTTCGCCAAAAGATCTAATGTCTTCCAAACAAAATAATTAGATTGGATTTAACTAAATATTTAATCTGATAACAGTTTTTAGAATGGAGCTAACAGGGACTAAATATTTAGCTTGCTAACTAAACATTTAGTTTACTAACTAAATATTCAGCTTGCTAACGAAATATTTAAACTGGAGCTAGTTTGGAGGTAAATATTTAGCTTGCTAACAAAATTTTTAGATTGGAGCTATTAGGCACTAAATATTTAGCTTGCTAATAAAATTTTTATTTGCAAACAACATATTCAACTTGCTAACTACATATTTAAGTTTGAGCTAGTTTGGAGGTAAATATTCAGCTTGCAAACAAAATATTTAGATTGGAGCTAGAAATTTAGCTTGCTTATTAAATATTTTGTCTGAAACTCTTACATTTAATAAATTAATTAATAACATGGTTAAAATATGACTTGTGAAAAATAAACCCCCATTCTTTCTGTTATAACAGTCTAAATAATCCAAATTATTGATGTTAAATTCTGAAAGGACTTCTTACCGTCTCCACGGACTCTGCACTGGAAGTGAGCGGATTCTCCCTCTCTGGCTGAGGTGTTGGAGATGGGTGAGATGATGACGGGCGGAGTGATGGGGGCAGCAGAGTCTGGAGAGACCACCTCTGACACTACAGCACACAAACCTGCATCAGACTCCATCCGCCATGTTTCCATTCTGCTCTTCAAGCATGACGTTCGGTCTTACCTTCCACATTGAGCGTGGCGGTGCTGGTGGCCGTGCCGTAGTCGTTCTTCGCCTCGCAGTTGTAGATGGCGGCGTCCTCGGGGAATACTTCGATCAGCAGCAGCGTGTGCTCATTGCCGTCGTGAAGGAACTTGCACTTGAAGCCCGGCGACAGAGCCTGGGAGTTTTTGTACCAGGAGACCTGCGGTGGAGGAACGCCGCTCACCTGAACGGAGAAGCGAGCCGGCTTTCCTGCCTCGACTGACTGGGGCTCCATGTGACGGAGGATCTGAGGAGGCTCCGGGACTGGAAAGTAAAATGTTTGGTCCAGGGTTACTATGGTTTAGGGTTTTCCATTACAGTTTTCTTTCATTTAGTTGTGATTTTCTGTTGTAATTCAGTTAGTTTTGCTTGGTTTTAAAGTGTGTTTGCTATTTTATTAGTTAGATATTGTTTGGTTTTTATTAGTTTATGGTAGTAGTATTAGTTTTATCATACTTTGGATAACTTTTAAATGCAAAATTAATAAAAACACAGTTGTTTACATCAATTGGGTAATGAATGCTGAACAGAGAACATTTTCAAAAAATGTTTTCAATTACTATTGAACAACCAATCGACTCTGACATTTTCTCACAACTTTTGCTGTCGCCATTTTGTGCTGTCAGAAGGAGTATGGGGTACTGCAATTTCCCACAGCTGAAGTAAACTGATTGTGTGGGGGTAAAAAAAATCTATTTTGCATCAGTCCGAAAGACAAATAAATAGATTCATAAACAAAAAACTGAAGAACATTATATCTATAAATTCAGTATGTTTCGGTTAGTTTTATAATCACTCGATATAGTTGGAGTTAGTTATAGTTTTTCCCCATTAATTACCGTTTTTATTTATTTCAGTTAACAAAAATGTTTTAATTTAAATTTTCGTTATTTTGTTAGTTTTAGTTAACTATAATATCCTCGGTTTGATCAACAAAGACAAATTTGGAGCAGATTTTGCAGGAATATCTTTCCATATTTACATATTGGAAAGATATGTAAATATGTAAATATTTACAAATTTACATATTGCATACGTCAGTTTTGAACCTTTTTCTCGACTTACTGTTGACTCTCAGATGCATGGCACTCCTGTTCTTTCCGGCGATGAAAGTATATTCTCCAGCATCACTCCTGTAGGTCTCAGAGATGGTGAGGCGGTGAAGCTTCCTGATGGCAACATAGCTGAACCTTTCCTCCACAGAGAACTGGATCTCCACGCCGTTCCTGAGCCAACGACCTTCGACGTCGTCCTCGTTCACCTCAAACTCGAAGGTTGCTCTGTGTTTCTCAAGAACCTGAAGGAGGCACGGGAAGGGTGAGATTACTCCAGAAACAACATTTGTCATCTCGTTGTTTCTGGTGTAGGTATAAAACTGTCTTACTGCAATGGTGGAGCAGTAAAAGCACAAATAAACAGACAGAAATGTACAGAAAAATTTTTACTTGAGTAAAAGTAAAAATACTTATTGTATTGAAAGTAAAAGTACTTGTTGAATGTATTCCCCATAGTATCACTAAGTGTACCTATTGTATGTATATTCTCTTTAATGTTGCTTTCTGCTACACAGTTTACACTTGTAGTTGTGATTCTGTACATCAGAATTTCAGGGATGACCTGCACTGCAGAGTTAAATGCTAAATAAGAGAGGAATGATTACACCTGTGAAAGTTTTTATTTACCATAAAGCAAAAAAACAATGTGTTATTTTAAATGCAGTAAACATATTCAAGTCAAAGTTGTCTGCCTGAGAAAAGGGCATTAGACACCTAATAAAGGAATTGGTACTGATCATTTCCACTGATATTTTAACTCCAATTTGTCATGAACTCAGAAAGATAGTGTATATTTAACCTTGCAATAGTAGAATAACAAACAAAATTTGACATTTTCAAAACCTGGGCCTGTTGTTAACTTGAATGAGTCATTGATTAGTTTCAAACTAAGGTAAAAAAAAATGCAGTGTAATGTGAATTAGACACCTAATAAAGGAATGTGTGTAACGCAACACATTATTGGAATGTAGAAGATTAGAAAGTATAGATACTTAATGTAAAATGTAGTGGAATAAAAGTCAAAGTACCCACCACAATTAAATCTACTTAGGTAAAATACAGATATATGAAAAAAGTACTTAAATACAGCAAAACTATACTTGTACTTCACTACATCCTACCATGATTTCGCGCTCTGCAGGTTCAGCGATCCGGACATCACGTCCCTCTACGATCAGTTGGGCCTTGGAGACGCTGGATCCGGCCACGACTGAATACTCTCCAGCATCTGACATACGAACCGTCTGGATCATCAGACGATGGACAAACTTCTCGGCTGTCACCACATACCTGTGAACAAAGCAAGTAAAATGATTTCCAGCTGATTTTGTAACTTAGAATGTCTCTGTTTGAGATGAATTCAGAGGTTTCATCTGGGGTTGAACAATAAATCAATATCAATAGACAATACGTCTTATACAGTATTCAATATATAGAATATTCACTGAACCGCACAGAATTCTGGGGATTGTAGGCAGAAGAAAGGCTTCAGCCTCTGACGGCCAGCTAAGCTAGGTTTGTGGAATCAACTAACTGGTTAGCTAGCAACAACCTGCTTAGTAACTTGCTTAACAGCAGTTTAAGATTTTGTTACCATTCCTCACAGCTTCTTAGCTGGCAGTATTTCAGATATTTAAGACAAAAAACAAATTAATAATAATCGATATCGGCTGATATGAAACACTTAATAATGTGTTTTTCAGCTGTGTTGCCCAGCCCTAGCTTCATACAGACAGACCTTTCCTCAGTTAAGTCCAGCTCCTGGCCGTCCTTCATCCACATCACCTGGATGTTCGGCTCAGAGACTTCGCACTCAAACATCGCCTTTTTCTTCTCGGTGATCTTTATGTCTTTAATCTTCTTGGTGAACTCAATCACACGAGCTGAGAATGAGAAATGTAGATTTAAGGAACATCCCAAACTGGGAAAGAAAACAGTCCAATGAATGCTTTGTTACCTTCAACAAAGAGGTTAGCGGCACTAGCAGCAGAGCCTGCCACAAACTGGTATTCTCCTCCGTCTCCAAAGTGAACATTTCGGATAGTGAGTGAATGTGTGAGCTGCCGGCTGCGGACTTGACATCTTTCTGATGATTTGACCTCTACGCCGTTCTTCAGCCATTTGTAGGTGATGCCCTCATAGTTTACGGTGACTTCAAAGGTGATGGTGTCTCTCTCCTGAGCGTTCAGGTCATTTAGCATGGAGGTGATCAGGACAGCTGGATGGACGAAACATAAGATGGGGCCAAAATGTCGAGCTGAAAGAACTTCACAAAATTTTTGTACTTTCTTCTTAATTATAATAGCAAAAACTATAATTATATGGTTTTATTTTTTTAAACAACACACTAAACACACAATATTTTAATGAATTAAAGCAAAAGAGAGTTTTGCAGATTAAACAAAAACAGCAAACCATATACTAAATTTTTTCATTTTTTTCTGGATTTCTTGTTTCTTTTTAGCAACATGACTTTGCCTAATCTTTATTTTTCTAAGTTTATTAAATGTGTTAAACGTATTAATCTGTGTTTTAGGAAAAGCCGCTGGATGTTTTTGATCCCTATTACTAATAAATTAAATTAAAAGCAAAAATCAGGATGAATACTTTGTGTTGCCGTACTTTTGACCCCAACAATGGCTGTGGCCAGACCTGTCACAATAAATATTCTCAAAAAGCAATGAACTTTAAATTCTAATGAACATTTAACACTGGGACTGGATGACATTTTAAATAACAAAAATAAATAAACAAAACAATCATGAAGTCTTTGTAAACGAAGTTTTCCTTTAAAAAAGGGCTAGACCAAGGCACCAGACTTAAATGATCCAGTTTTTGGTAGTAAGAGAAAGAGAAAAACAATACATCATGCAAAGGAAATTATTGAGCTTGTTTGAATTTATCATGCGATTAATTGACTTATTGCTTATTGCAATAGGTCAAGCAGTGGCTAAATCATGCCTTGTGGTCTTACGGTTGACGGTAAGCGTCGCTGACACTCTGTCGTTCCCGCAGATGAAGGTGTACTCTGCAGAGTCTTCCCTGCTGGTGTTCATGATCTTCAGTTGGTGAAGTTTCCCCTGAACCACGATCCTGAACTTCTCACTCATCTCGATCTCCACGCCGTCTTTGAGCCAGGTGGACGGCACGTTGAAGTGAGAAACTTCGCACTCAAACGTGGCCACCTGGGTCTCAGGGACCTCCACACTCTTCATTGGTTTGGCGACACAAAGAGCTGCAGGCGAGAAATTGTAACACAATGAAACAAAAAGAGACAAATAATTTAACAGAAACAGCTTTTCTAAGAGTTTTAGCTCTCAGAGGAGCTGTTTGTTCCGGTAGCTCTGTTTCTCTGCAGCCATCAACAAGAAAAATCTGTTAATGAAAGAATATTTCTCTGGTCGTTTGGAAAAGTACTCTTTCCTAATGTCCCACTTAGTTGCGGGGTACCACAAGGCTCCTCCTTTGGTCCCATTCTCTTCTTGTTAAACATGCTCCCTTTCTGGTGCATTTTAAAGCACAAAGTACTACTTTTCACCATTTTCTGATCTGCTTATTCCAACAAACAGCAACATGTTTATATTAAAGTCTTGTAAGTCATCTTAGAGATGTGTAATCACAGAGACTCTAATAAAAGATTTTAAGAGTTCTACGAACTCATTATGTTGAGGTCACAGATATATATGGAAACACTGAAGTTTCACACTGCTCTTAAAATTAAAATAAGATTAGGTTCGTTTATGACATGACTTTGTGACAGTAACACAAACCTACGTCACATCTATACATCTGTGCTATAATTGGTCAATCGTGACTTGTCACTTTGACATCTACTGGTTGTTCAAAACCCAGCGTCCCGCCTTCTGAGGGCGGGGAAAAAGTAATGAGATTGTATCACATCTGCGCTGGCTTCTTCTTCTTTTTTTTTTTTTTTACAAAGTTCTGCAGTCTATTTTAAGTGTAACTCTTATTTCTCTGGTCTTAGAGGGCTGTTATCGCCTTACTTGTGTGAAATTTCACACCTTCACACTTCAGCCAGAGCACCAAGGTTCACAGATCAAATGGGCTTCTGGATATTTTTGGACCCTGGCTCAAAAACAGATGTGGCAAAACCATTTTAGGTGTAGTTTAGAATTAGCATGCCTTTTGATCTACGATTATTTTGAACTTCTAGCTAAATAGTTTTGTAACGTTTAATGTAACAATAACAATAATTTTTTATTGTTTTCAATAGCTTAGGTGATTGCTGAGTTTCTAATTATTGACAGTTTTAGTCAACCGATACTTTTGATGGAGTTTTAAAAACACTTTAACTCAGATGAGTTTAATATTTCTTAAATACGCACTTGCTAACAAAAAACAGCTAGGCACCCAGAGGGAATGGTGTGATTTGGATGTAAAACGGTCCACATGCAGACCAATGTGAATGCTTCAATGATCAAGAATCTAGAACGTGGCATTTTGAGTTTTATCAGGCAGCTACCAAAGCATGCAGCAGTCAGTCAAAGCAGTGAGTGAAAGTCAGCCGACACAAAGGATGCCTTGTAGATATTTTAGACAGCATTACCAGTGGCCCAATGTTGGAGCCAATGAGTATATGAGGGTACCCACACATGTTGTAAAGCTTTGGAAAGACCGCACCAAGAGGGGATCCTTGATTTGTCCACCAAGTACTACAGAACCCAAAGACATCTGCACCAAACTCAGGTACTGAACTCTTTACAAACACCCAAAGTGGTTTCAAAGACGGATGTCAGCCAAAATACCCATTTCCCATTCCATATGTAGCTGACATTAACACCAACGCAGAGAGGACTGTGTTTGGAGTGGTGCTGTAACTGGGAGGTATGGTATCGTAATCTCAGTTCTGCATCACCAAGGATGATCATTGTGTGGTGGCAGCAAGGGTGGAGGACCAATCCTGCCAATGAGACACACTAGCGGTACTCCAGGCATCATGGTGTTATGGTCTGGAGAGCCACAGGAATCCGGCTTCGGGTTAAATCAAGTGGTAATTGGAAGGACTTGAGGGACATCCTGTATTTGAAAGGCCGTCTTGAAGAGCAGACAAAAATTTCTGAAAATGTTCTGTATCATCATTGTCTGTTTCCAGACAATTTCATTTGCACCACTCCATCTGGGGGCGTAACTTTTTTTTGCACGAGTGTATTTACTTTTTTAAATCATTGAATAATAAAAAAAAACATGTAATGCCTAAGTTGTTTTTTTACAAAACACAAACAAAAACAGACGTAATTTTAAAGGAGAAAAGAAAAAAAACTTGTAGAGTAAATGAAGTTTATATCACTTTCTTTATTGAAAGTTTTTCCTTCTTAATAATTCATGACAGGGTGTTCAGTGTTGCGTACCCTCTACAGTAAGCACGGCGCTGCAGTGCAGGTGTCCGATCACGGCCGTGTACTCTCCTGCGTTGCTGCTGTCGACGTTCTGCAGGATCAGTTTGTGAGCTTTCCTCTCCGACAGAATCTTGCACTTCTCGCTTGCCTTCAGCTCGACGCCTTTGAACAGCCATCTGACGGGGACATTGTCGTGCGACAGGCTCAACTCAAAGGAGGCGGTGCCGTCCAACAGGGATTTCACGTCTTTAATCTTTTTGACAATCTTGATTGCTGCGAAGATCAATGACAGAAACAGTCATTAAGCAGAAAAAGAAACTTGTTAGATAGGTGCTGTGTGCAGTAGGGATGCAAACAATTAATCAACGTATGATTAATTCTCGATTAATGGTTTTTTAGATTAAAATGAGTTCCAACTGATTAACTAATAACGTCCGATTAGACCTTATTTTAGTGTTGTACTTTGGCCTGCATACATAGGAGGGCGCCGCTGGTCATCCTTAAGCAGAGCTAGTTGATATAGAAATAAAGATGGCAGGGCCATACCTATGACAAAGTATTAGGTAATTAAAAAAAATAGAATCACAAGAATATTATGAGAATAAAATCGTAGGAGAATAAAGTCAAAATAATAAGAGACGTAGACGCATTATGAGAAAAATCTCACAATATCACATCTTTATCCTCGTAACACTATGACTTTATGCTTGTAATACTGTAACTTTATTCTTGTAATATCACAACTTTATTCTCAAAATATTACGACTTTATACCTGAAATATAACTACTTTATTCTTGAACTATTATGACTTTATGTGTATATTATGGCTTCTTGATTTATTTTGAATTTATTCTCTTACAACGTTATTCTCATAATACACTGCCTGGCCAAAAAAAAAGTTGCCACCAAAAAATGGTCACACTCTCTAATATTTTGTTGGGCCGCCTTTAGCTTTGATTACAGCCCGCATTCGCTGTG
>CAEGAE010065829.1:0-20758 GCA_903067095.1 Girardinus metallicus | reverse complement strand
CGTAGCTGGAGATGGGCACCAGCAACCCTCCCGACCCCATTAAGGGACAAGGGTGAACAGAAAATGGATGGATGGATGAATAAAACAGATGTCTTCCCAGAACCAAATTATCTCCGAAAAAAGAAACTATTAACAGCAGAAAGACTGTTAATAGTCTTTCTGCTGTCTATCTACAAAAGCTTGATAGATATGAAACATATTTATATGCAATGTATGATATTCATGTGCTTATTTGACTAAATAGCGGAGCAACATTTTTATGGAGATTGTCTTAAATGGCCAGAAGAACCTACGATTACTCAGAACACAAATACTGGACCGGTTCTACCTATAAAATATTCTGTTTTCAAAACTTATATAAATAGTGATAGCCCACAGCAGAGCTGATCACTGCTGTACATACCGTTGCTTTTCATCATTTATTTTAATCCCCCTAAAGTTGATTTATCTATATACTTATCGCCTGCGACCACTAGAAGCCAAATTCCTTGTTTGTGCACAGCATCTCGGCCAATAAAGCCGATTCTAATTCTACAGCTGACTAATTTGTGAGGATAATTACAGAGCTGGTGTAGAGAAAATAAAGAATTGCCACCCAATCCTCCTGAATGCCTCTATTGGACTCATTTTATCTGATTTGGTTTGGCTTGTAGGACTGGACCTCAGCGCCTCAGGACACGCAGCACGCTCCACCCAGCTAATTTAATCTCATCAGCTTTAATGAACATGACAATACTAGTCCAACAAAAACCCCCCTTATGTTCTCCGCTGCTGCTTTTGCCTTCCTCTTAGACTACAGAGCGTTTTCATGTGCTGACAAATGTCCACGTTCCATGGGAATTTGTAATTGGTATGTAAAGACCGCTCTTTATTCGGTGAGTCAATTTGAGTGTATGAGAGGGTTAGGGGGAAAATCTATGATTTTTCTATTATGAAAAAAATTACAGCTGTTAAAAACAGAAAATCCAAACTAGAAATAATTCTGGCGCCCCTTCTAACGCGGCGCCCCTGTACGTTGGCAATAGTGAATATTGTATTTTCTGGACTATAAGGCGAACTGGATTATAAGGCACACTGTCAATGAATGGTCTATGTTCGATCTTTTATCATAGGTAAAACGCACCGGACTGTAAGGTGCGTTAAGCGAAACAAAACAGTCAAATAAACCAGTCAGTCAAAGCATAGTACGCGTATTACTCCGCAATGCTCCTGACTTCAGTAGCCGTAATGTAACATAACTAAAACAATTTGTATAAAAGAGTGCCGTTAGAGCCTGCTAATGCTCAAAATCAATAGATCAAAACCAGAATTAATTCATATTAAGTCACTAGAGGGGGCTGTTTTTCTCCAGAACAATGTATAAAGTAACTGTTGTTTTTTGATCAAATTCAAGTGCGCCTTTTAGTCTGGAAAAGATGGTCCAGGGCAAATACGGTACCCACTTTTTGTGCCACTGTTCTTTCTGGTATACTACTTAGAAGTGCTGTCAATTGTCCAGATTTTACACAGATAAAACTAAAGAGAAGAGGCTTTGAAGCTTATGAATCTGATATAATAATCCTCGATTAAACAGCATTTAATAAGAGTGCTACAGGAAGTGTTCATTGGACAAACCTGAATGTAATCTTTGTGAACCCAGCAAACCTTCTCAGAAGTGAACAGGCATGCACTTGATAAGCTTTATGTTCATGCAAACCTGCTGGTGCTGTAACATCTTGTCATGCTGGGGCTTGTTTTTTTCTTAAAATATACATTATTAATTTAAGAGCATGAAAGAGCTTTTGTGTTGGGTTTGTTTGGTGGATTTTAACAAATAAAAGTAAAACGGACAAAAAAAAAGTTGAATATTATTTTATCGGTGAAGATGTTGCTGTGAAATCTACCCTATAACGAGTCAACAACCAATTCTATGCATGCAGACAAACAGTCAGACTGTATTCTATACTCTGCTGTTTAGTCTGGATGAGATCTGTAATCTCCTTTAAATAAATTTACTGGAAGTGGGAGGAAAATATAGTAGTCTGACTGTCTGCCACCAAAACTGGACAGGGAACGGCCACACAACTCAGATTTCATTCAAATCATTGTTTAGCTTTGAGGAAGTGCATCATTATATGTAATATAGTTAAATGTCAGAATAAAAATATGTTAACATGGGAGCAGCAAAAGGAAAAAAATAAAAACTGTGTCCTCCAGCAGCAAAGGGTTTTTAAAAATACTTTCCAGTGTGGCCAGAGCTTTGCACTGATCACATTGTGACTGATTGTCATAAACACCCCCAGAGACAGCAAAGTTCCTACATCCACTTCTATACGAGTCCAATTGGCTGGACTGGGGCTTACAGAAACTGGTAGCAGGTCACATGTCGTTTAAGCCGTCCATATTCTAATTAACTCTTGGTGCAAATTTGTGGGAGGGTACTAATTGAAAGTCTAGTTTTCTGCTCAGAAATCCCATTCCTGTGAAATAAGCTTGAACAGCGTGAAGAATTCAGATTTTCCACTGTGTCAAGAATGTGGCTTTAAAGTATGTTTTTCTGGTTGGGTCAGAGCCTTAATGGGGCTGTTAGTGCAGTTAGTCTCTCCATGTTTCAGCTGAAAATGTACCTCAAGGCTATTGCTGCGGAAAAATGGCAATAACTGCTTTTGGTATATCTGAAATTTTATTTTGATCAGACAGAAAAGCATGGACTTGTGTAGGTTATTGTGACTGTAGACTTTAGTCTTTTAAGGCAACCATGATACATCCCCCATACCGTCATACCTGTAGCATCGCACTAATACACTTTATACACTTCTTTGTATAAAAATTTGTTTTTTAAGATATTTTGGGGTGCATTCACACTGTTTAGTCCATTTGTCTAGAAATTGTTTGGGGAGGTGTGAATGAGCAATCAAACTCCGATTCAGAGCAAAAAAACAAACCTTAGTCCATCTAAAAACCTAGGTCTCAGTTTGGGTGAAGAGAACTCTGGCTCAGTTTGGATGGTTGCAAGCAGACCAGCGACTGCTCCAAAAGCAGGAAGCGGACTGCAGCACAAGGCATTCTGGGTAAATACAGCCAAAACAAATGTGAGAATCTAGCGCTTGGCTTTGAGGTGTTCAATCATTACTCAATAAATCCAGAGGATTTGTTCCCCATAAAAACAACAAACCAAACCAATTAAAGAAATTAGCTGGGTGAAATTGGCTGGTAAAACAGTTAAAATGACACATGTGTGCAGCTGCACCAACAACATACAACAAGAAAAACATGATGCAATTGTTGCACCAATTACTATCTTCTAATAGTATCATTATGATGTAATGACACTATTGGAATATTTCTTTTAAAGTAGCAGTATTATGTATATTCCTGACACGGCACAGTCAAGTCACTATGCTACTCTTAGTTGTTATAAAAATGCTACATATATAAAACATGACTTAAAAGAAATTTGACTTAAATGGTAAATGGACTGAACTTGTATAGCGCTTTATCCGATCATTTTTGACCACTCAAAGCGCTCTGCTCTAGAGTGACACTCACAAACGCTCACACATTCATACACTGATACGCAGATTGGTAGGCAATTTGGGGTTAAGTGCCTTGCCCAAGGGTACATTTACACGGGGCAGCTGGAATTGAACCTACAACCTTCCAATCACAAGACAACTACTCTTCCCACAGAGCCACAGTCGCCCTGTACTTGAAAGAAATTTGACTTCTCAATTTAACGTCTTGAATTTGGCTCTCAGTCTCTTTAAGATTTTGTTCTTTTGGGAAAGAGCAAAAACCCTATACTCTACCCTAATACAGATAAATACATATAAAAAGAAATTTTGTTTCAATTTGGGATGTGTGTGTGGGCGTGTGTGTGCGTGTGTGTGTGTGTGTTTGTGTGCCATTCAGTTCACAGTAAATGCATGTGCTGTCAGGTCTAGAGTTGAGAAGACACACCACCAGCAGCAACATTGTTTCAGCTTAAATATGGTGAAAGTTCACCACTGGGGATAAATATGTCAATTTCCATTCGGCGGCTGCATTCTTCAAAGGTCGATCATGTCTCAGCCGCATGACAAATGCTGACCCAATTTGAAAACTCCTCCAAATGCGGCCTTCAAATCAGTCCTTCATTTTAGGCAAAAGATGGAAGCACCTGGTGCATCTATTGTGGCCAAATATATCCCATAATTTCTTCCTGTCTGAGTGTGTCAACTATCAGTAGACTGTGGATAAATAGAAGCAGAAATCAAATGTAGTTTAAAACAGTACAAATGTTAAGTATTACAAGTATTGGGCACAAATAAGTGTTTGACAATTTTCAACAAAGTAATCTAACAGTTTTGATAGAAATGTCACCATAAAAACATTTCTAACAGACAATATCCCAGTCTTCCTATATTAACGTTACAACTGTTAGTCTCGCTTTCCTGTTTTTAACCCAAGAGATCCAAGATCACCAAGACATTTATTCACTCAATTGAGACAACTGATGATATCACCGTTGTCCATTATGAGATGCCATATGTGATGAAAATAACTGCTTTGTCACTGTAGCTGCGTTTCTGTTACACATGTGCGCAGATTCCAATATTACTCTAATGTCGAAATATTGTGGAAAAATAGAATTCCACAATTGAGCTGTTTCCATTAAATAAGAAATGCAATTAAAGTTACATGTGAATAAGACTGTTGATGCAACAAATTAGTAAAGAACATACAGAGCCATCATCCTCCTACCACTTCCTGTCGTTTTCTCAGTGTTTTGCACCAGTAATAACATCTGGTTGCTGATGAAGTGACTTGTGTGATGTGAATCAAAAGCATCTCCTTTCCAGTCATTTTTAATTTTTTTTGGCATTTGTTCCTCGTCCAACACACTTGAATTACATGGTGAAACTGTGTCTCTAGCATACAGTCAAGTTCTTCAGAGCTCTGCTGATGAGCTAATATTGGAGCCAGGTGTGTGGAAGCAGAGAGACATCTAAAAGTTGAAGGACTCTGGCCCTCAAAGCCTGCAGTTTTAGTCCATTGGCTTAAAGAATAACAAAAAACATCATTAAATAGCCTCTTTAGGGCTTGCAAGGGAGCACTAAATGGTACAATGGTGCTTAAAAAGTGGAAGAAAAAACTGGCAAGTTTTTAATGGCTTACAGAGATGCCAGAGAGATCCCACTGGAGATGTTTTCTGCATCAGTTTCTAAAGTGGAGAAGGCTTCATCATTATCTGGGAGGCATTTCCCCTGAGCGATGGGGCGTCTGCTGGTGACAATTCTGTCCAATTGAAGATGTTGCAGGTGGCATTCCTCTAATCGTCTGAGATTGATGATTAGATCTTTCAAGAGCACAACACTGTAGTTCACAACACTTCTTCCTGAAATAATGTGCTCTTTTGGACAGTCCTGCATTTTCCTTTGGTCTAAATCCCCCTAAACCCTTTCGGGGATTGATGGCAAAGGAGGTTTACAAAAATCAGATGTCAGGTCATGAACTGCCTTTGTAAAGCCAAGCATCTTCACCAAATGGAGAAATTCTCCCCACTAGCCATGCTTTAATGAATTTTTGAAGTGAGGTTTGATACTTTCCACTCTGTTCAAACTACTACTTAGAAGCTGATTATGACCCAACGCCTCAAAATGCAAATACTTGAAACTTTTTCTCCAGTCTTAAGATTTCATCACTAGTGACTTATTAAACTCTCCAATACACAGCAGTGTTACATTCTGTTCCACCGATGCTTGTCCGTCAACAGAGTTCGCCGTGGCTTATTGGTAGTCATCTTGCTTCGGGTCTCTACCTCCAACCCCAGGAGGGTGCTTCTTACTGTCCGAAAACCAAAGCTCTGAGGCAAACACTGAAAAGCTATTTGAGTTTTATTTGGAAGTTGGACTTTTATGGGCGAAACCATGGCCAATTAACAAGACCAGTACCCCTTTGAAGGCCATCTTTTACCCCTGGGAGCTTAAGATGCCAATAAAATTTCCTCCTCTCAACACAAGCATGCTTGCACACTCTGCCAGAGATAAAGTCACACACAGACAGCAGGCACTCACCTGTACAGTAGAGCTGATTTCAGCAGCAAATCCTCCTGTGACTGGCGCCTCGTGACTGATGAGCAAACGTCCAGTTTTCGCCACCGACTGAAAGACATGAACATGTGAGAAGTTCAACACAGAACTCCATTAAGAAGGAATGAAAACTTTGTCTGATTATGGGTGTTATTTAGAACTGAATATTAGCTTGACTGGCCCAGACTGTTGACTGGCTTATCAAACATTCAGATATTCAGATTCGGTCAAGACCTACCAGGTCTTTCTGTTCAATTTGGCGTGAACACTTAACTACTTAGTTAAGCAGACTTCAAGTTTTCTGTATCAAACTGTATTCTTTGCATAATATCAAGAAATGTCTGTCTATTCATGCTGTGATAGAGAAAAAGCAAGACTTTCAACAGATAACAGGAAGGGCAAATAGAGTACAGTTCAGCTTTAACCGTTTTAGCTTTTATCATAAAACATGCTGGAATTGGTAATGTTGGCAACTATTTGTAAATCCCAGACTCAAGGAAAGAAAAGTAAGTAAGAACATTGTACATTCTGGTTCATCTACAAAAAATTGGAGTCACCCAAAATTTTCATTAGTAGACCAAAACTTTACAGTTCTTATTGGAACATTTTCAAGTAGTGGTTGAAATAGTATTGCTTTAAATATATGTTTCCGCTCTGCTGAGGTATCTGTTGAGTTATGAGTAGGGGTGCGGCAACAAATCAGCACAGATTACCTTCATTTTGGACGACTGGCCCATACTTGCATGTGAAACTGATTTTATCTACCTCCGCAAAGGTCTGAAAATCAAACCCGCCCACATTCACATCTGAGCGTGTGTGGATAATAATCATCACCCCACTGCTGCAAACGTAAAGACTTTATTGCTATATTTAGAGACTTTTCAGACAAAAAAAAATTGTATTGGCCAAAAACAGAATAGGCAGGTCGTAGTTTATAAAGACTGGTGAATGGCCAGAAAATTGCAATTGGTGCACCACTACTTACGACTTTTAGAGATTTTCTGTAGTAGTGCTCATAGCTGGATGTGTCACTCTTGAGCCAGTACTCAGATATTAACATGTGGAAGTCGTTCCCACGCTTCCCTCAGTGGGATTCTACATCTGCCCATTTCCCTCAGGGGGCATTTGCATTGTGCTGAGTGTTTGACTGCATGCAGAAACTGAACATGACAACCTAATGGTCTGAACGGCTGATTTAAGCTGGTACACAGGCCCAACTGGACAATCATGGACATAAGAGGTCTCCACCTCCCAGGCATTTGTATATGGCTTTTCTGCAACCTGACATTACTGCAGAGGGATGCCTCCGCCCCACCCGTTATCTACCGCAGCATAAAACCAGTACTATACTATAATCTTATCCAGTGGCCACTTGACCAAGCCAAAGCTATGTCTGTTCTCTGCAGCTTCAGCAAACTTTTGCCTCTCCTCTACCCAGCTGGACTAGCTTGTTTTATTTCAGCAATAAACTGTGGAAGCGCCTCTAAAACAACACAATATTACCAAGTTGATTGTAACATGGTGTACTATTTAGAGAATCACAAGATTTGGTAAGATTTAATGGGAAACTTCAGAAAAGTGTGGATGGGCAACAACTTAAAACCATGTGCCTTTTATATTGAAATAAAAACTTAAACAATATACATACATTTTAAGTCAGATGAGCGACCACTGCATACTTCTCCATCCCTCAGAGCCACAAACCTAACTGCTGTTGCAGCTATATGACCTGCTGAAAACAGGCATCACATATAGAAATTAAGTGATTCCTTTACACACACAGGCATGCTGAGGCTTTTTCCTGATGCTAAACTGACACATGGTTGCACTGCTGAGGTCAACAGTTTGGCTGTTAATCATTAAAACAATTGTCTGTAATGTTGCCATCGTTACTCACTTGATCGTGAGAGTCAGCGCTGGGTTACTCAAGCTAGTACACAACATCGGACCATTAATTTGGGGTATTTACAGGAGCAGAAAGATTCTTGATAGTAAACTCGAGAGTCAAACTCCAGACCTTGCCAAGGCAGCATATTAAACAACTCATCCCCATATGAGGGGAACAAGTTCAGCCAAACACTCTGATTATATGACACCATCTTCAGGAATGTGAAAGTTAATAACATTGGAAGACAATAACAACAAATGGCAATGTGCGCAGTGAGGAGGAATCAAGCGGGGAGCTGAGAGTTGGGCGATGTCTTGATATGACATGTTGCTGTAAAGTTTGCCTCAGCTCAATGACTCATACGGGTCAGGTGCATAAACAGAGCCGCCGTCCAATCCCCTGCTCCACCCTAATGCTGAACCCGATCCTTGTCTTAGGCAAACTTGTACACAAAAGGCTGCTGACATCCAGTTTTGCAGTGAGACACGATCACTTGCCTAGATTTTTCCCTGTTGTTCCGCTCCCTGAGGGGACACCTCTTACTGCTGCATCAGGAGTGCATTTTTCACATGCTTTGAGCACAATAGATGGGCTCTTTTTTATATTCAGGGTGGGGTTTAAACACTGTAACTCACAATTAGGCTCAAAACTATTCATACTCCATTTATTTGATAGGCCATAAAACCAGCATCCCTCAAAATATAAACTATGTAAAAGGAGTATCACTTTCAAAAAGAACAGAAAATAAAACTATTTCACTTAAATTTTATTGATAGAGAGCATGCTGAAAATGACTATATGCTCTCAATCAATAGAGAAGTCTGTACTGACAATACAGCAATCTAATCCTTTTTATGATTGCTGCCTTTTGAATTTTAATATGGGAAAAACTTTTGTAACTACCTTGCTTTATCTTAGTTTTTGATGACTACAACCATTTCTTCGCTAACTCAGGTAATGCTAATAAGGCTAAGCATAATAAATGCTAATAAAGCCATTAGAAAAATGTAACCATCAATATAACACAGATTTGTTTTTAGCAAAGCCCTTTTTGTACTGAGCTAGTCGATATTATTGCTTATCAATTTTAACATATGTCGCTCAGGTACCCCTGCTTATTAATAATTAATTACAGCTAACAGATGAAAGGCATGTTGCGTTATTTCACTTGTCATTTTGCTGCTGAATGTAGCAACCATTCTGTTAAACCGTGGCTGGGGGTGGTTGTTTACAGCGCACGCAATGTTCGGTAAGCTTCATAGCATAGATTCATTCACTGTCGAGCTGGTGCATTACATACACCCCTGGCAAACGTTAGCGATTGGGTAAAATTGGATCCAATCGTTTCAAACTTGAACAGAGTTCAACAGAGTCCATAGCTCCGGCGAGCAATGGTTTCTCAATAGCCAAGGGTCCAGACCCTCTGTACATAGCAAAGCGTAGAACATTGGGTTGGCTTGTACCAAGCTACTTTATGATAGTCTTTCACATAAGTACAATTTATGTTGCAACCTGGCAAAAAAGTCCAGTTAAAGGGGCACGAATACTCTTCCAAAGCAGTCAAATCTTAACACTTTAGTTCATCTTATTTAAATGTCTTTTTCCTAAATTCAATTTCAGTTTCAAATGACATACAGAGGGATGTTTTTGCTTTAACATCTAACATCAGACTGTGGCAGAGCTTCAGCAGAGTAATTTTGTACTATAACTCGGTTGCCTCTGGTTGCTGAACGGACTTTCGGGAGACGGGAACATTTAAACGTTCCAAAGTGTGATCCTTATTCTCCCCGTAAATCATACGCTCTTTTTATTTGCCCATGACAGGCACCTTTCATGACAAAAACTCAAAGCAGTGGTAACGCCAAGACTTTTATGACTGCTCTGGAGCCATAGGAAGTACGCTGGACAGTGTAAGGAGATGATAAGTTAGAAGCATCCAAAGGGGAGAAATTATATGTCTTTAGTGAGAGAAGGACAGTCAAGCGTGTCATGAATCTTCCGATATAACCTCAGGGAGATGTGCTTGCAGCAAGTATCTTGTTGTTATGGTTGAACCAGGAACATGTGCCTGATCGGTTTATTACCAAGCGGCTCACGTCCAGCCAACCAAGGAAATCTCTCACCAAAATCAAAGCAGTGTAAGAGCAAAGCGTGCAGCAATATAAAGATCAAGAGTCCATGGATAATGATAGCAGATTTATAGGAAGACAAAACCTGTGCAACAAATACATACGAACAGAGTCTGTGTGAAACTGGGCGCTTTTACACATTTTAGAGGAAAAAGCTTTTTGAAGTGTATAAAAAGACATTTTTTTCTTTCCAAACCCTGTCAAGCTTCAGAGAAAACCCGTATCACTAAAACGGCCAGCCTATAAATGAGTAAACTTATCATTTTACTAGAAGAGTTTTCCCAGACAATAATTATATGATAAAACAAGGATACACACCCGGAGCCTTGCCTGATTTAAGTGCCAGCAAGGAAACTGTGGCTGGGTAGATGAACCAGCAACGTTTCACACAGGACTTCACTTATAATAACAAAGTAAAAGAGTCAATTGACAATCTTTTTTTCTTTCTTTTTTTTTGTTAAACTGAAAAAATATTGTAGTGTTTATGCAGTACAAAACCAAACTTCTGTTGTCTGGTAGAAACTCCTGCTCTTTGGTTCTGCAGTGGACCAGAGTCAAATCCTAGAGTCCTGGTTGGTGGCAGCTGATGGCAGTCGGGCAGGGCGACAGCTCTGGTGGCCACAGCTTTACTACTCATTGTACTGCAGGGCTGTTATTTGATGCCGGAGTCGTTCTGCTGGCTGCAGAAGAAATGTCATGTTTACTGCCATTCCCATACACACCCAAACCTAATGAGCAGCGTAGAGCTCTGCCCTCGCTCTCTGAATCAGTCTCTTCTTCTGCACGGCTCCGTCCCGCTATAGCCCGTCTCATCCCCATCACCCCATTTTGTTTTTTTTTTTTGTGTGTGTGCGTGTGTGTGAGTTTTTTTCCCCTCCTTCTGGCCTCTCTGTGAATCGCTGACTTCCATCGAATTAAACCGTTTGGGTTTTTATGGAGCCTGTTTTCCCAGCCGTGACAGTCATCCCACGATGCGGCCTCGCCGCTTGGAGGTTGGCCTGGCATGGCCTCACAAAACAAGACCAACACCATCGCTTTACCTCTGCACTTAAATTCGGTGTCTCTCCCAAAACGTCATGACCGATGAGTGGCCCCCAGTTAAGAACACACTCAATACACGTGAAAGTACAAACAGTAAGTACTTTGCAAAAGTATTCACATTCCCTAAACTTTTTTTTTTCTTTTTCATGTTTCATACCCAGACTTCAATGACTTTTAATAGGGATTTTATGCAATAGACCAAGAGAAAGTAGTGCTTAATTGTGTAGGGGAAAGGATTGTAAAAAGGGTGTCCTGCATTCTCAATTACGTTCGGGTCTGAACTTTGACTGAGCCATATTAAAGGGACAGGATTATGTGTTTTCCAACCACATAATATCATTTTATAGCCCAAGTTACTGTGTTACCTTCTGTTATAAAAATGCTGTATATAAATATCAAATATGACTAACGCCTAGAAATTGGGTCTCTGTCTCCTTAAGAAAGTCCTACTTCCCCCCGCCCCACAGCACTCTGCCTTCGGGAAGTCATCACAACATTGTTCCTCTATTAACCCTTTTGCAATGTTTTACCAGCTGTACTGGTAAAACATTGCTACTTCACTGAGAAGTAGCTCATATAATGAGCTCAGCAAATGTGCAATTCCACCAGGTGTTTGCTAGTCTGAAGGATCTGAGTGGGCAGGATTCACGGGAAAACTTGGAAACTGCAGCTATGAGCAGGAGTTTCATCCTTGAAGGCGGCAATCTATTACAAGCAGGCGTTTTGCACAGCTGAATGGTTGCTATGGGAGATTAAAAGATTTCTCAAATGTGTGAAAAAACCCCTCCCAAAAAAAACAAAGTAACACCCCAGGTATGTTTTTGATAAGGGAACAACATTATAACATAATAATGCTCAAAAAAGTTGATTTAACATACTACTGACCCTTCAACACATGGACATTTTACATCTGAACTAAAGCTGCATTATAAAGGGGCAAACATGAAATCGTTCAATATTGCAATGTAAATTATAGAAATTATAATTGACCCACATTTTCCTAATTTGTGTCTTCGTTTTCAGTTATTACAGAGACCTCATTATACTCCCTGACTCTGTTTCTGAAATTACCTTTAATTGGACACACTGAGCCTCCGACTGCACGTCACGGGTCTCTGTCACACCAGAAGGTAAACCTCCAAGCCAGGCTCAAGTGGTTCTGAGCCTCTAATAAGTGTTTTTTTCCCTGCACCTAGCCAACTTCATGGTCCCTGCTGAAAGGAGGTCAACATCAAAATGGTTCTGGTACTATATTTTATGGTGGTAATGATGCATTTAGGGTGATCTGTAATGTTAGTCATGCCACACACAGCGTTTTCGGTGTGGGACAAAAAGTTTTATTTTGGTCTCATCTGACCACAGCACCATTTTCCACATGTTTGCTGTGTCACCAGCAGGGCTAATTGTAGTAAACCACAAACGGGACTTTCTCGGGAAGGTGGCTGTCTTCTCGCCACCTTCCCTTCCAGAAGGCCAGATCTGTCGAGTCCACCACCAATAGTTGTGCTCTCGAGAGGTTTAAGGATTTTTTCAGATGATGGCTGGAACAGTGCTCTATGAAATGTTAAAATCTTTATCTCTGACCTGTGTGGTAAATTTCGCGGTCTAATGCTCTCCAATAAACATCTGAAGTCTTCATGGGACAGCTGTATTTATATGAAGATTAAATACAAACAGCTGGACCCTTTATTAATCAGGCAACCGGGACAACTGGATGCAATGGATCTCATTTTGTGAGATAAATAAAGGCACTAAAGGCACTAAAATACAAACGTGAGACAAAGTTTTATGTAACAAAATATGTTTTTCTGCCCAAATGTCTTACTTTGTCCAATCCCAGTAAATCCATTAAAGTCCATGGCTGTAAAATGAGACAATGTGGAAAAGTTGACTTCTTCAAGCTGCTGTATATACTACATAAAAACAGTCTAGTAAGTGACCTTTGTGTTGTCACAGATTTGTGACACCAACTGAAGACAAACTGTTCAAAAAAAAAAAAAACATTATGCGACAGAGTCGCATAATGTGTCATAAATGCTTTCAGAACATGTACAAAAATCTTTCCAGAAGAAGCTTCTGGCACTTATGTGTTGCGCCTGTATTTGTACAATGCTAAACTCATTCAGAACAACCCTGAAATAGTGGTGACGAAAAACGGAGAGAAAAGAAAAAAAAATCCAAAAAAACACCATCTGCTGTAGTGTGCTTGTACTGTATGTTTCCACACATAAGGACTGAAGAGACAGCAAATGACTCCCGGCCTTCCCATAATAATGTTCCTCTTCCATCCCTCAGGCCGTCCATCAAAACATGACAGTAACAGAATGTTTAGTTCAGTGCCGCCACGGAGGAGTCGTCCTTGCCGCTGGATCCGCTTGGCTCTGTTTGCCTTCCGTCGACCCTGTAATTGCGCGGCCACAGCAGCGCCCTAACTCATGTGCCACTGTGCGTCGTCCGTGACAAATGAGAGCCGAAAACGACGAGGCTCAGCTACTTGCGAGGCCCCTGAAAGTGGTCTTTTACATGTAGTGAGAGAGCGGCGACTGTGTGGCCAATTTGCAGAGGGAGCAGACAGCAATGAGGGAGAAATCAGCGTATACTCTTTGCAAAAAAAAAAAAAAAAAACTTCCCGTCTTACTGCAGAACGAGAGGTAATAAAAGCTCCACACTCACCACATTTCTGCATCACTGAGAGTCTATCAGTGAGCACACATGTATGGGAAAGTGAGTAGCCAACGTGATGACAGATCTTGGTGAGCATCTCACAGGCTACACAAGCAGATTGTATGGCAGTAAAAAAAAAAATCATAAAGCAATTTTATAGGCTTTACAAAGTAATCTAAGACAATACGGGACGGCTTCTACAGATTTAACTGTCTTGTAAGGAGGTTTTCTTACTCATCGGGATATCCTGCATGAAAATATCTTCTACAGCCTTTGAAGGAAACTGACTGGAACTTTTCTGCAGAGCAGCGGCTTATTCCCATCAGCAGGTTCCAGGTAAACGGTAGTAAAGTTAAACAGCAACAAATTTTACTTCTTACTGCTGTCAAGGATTTCATGACCTGTCACTCATTTGACCAAGATGGCTGGGTGATGAAAATATGTGCAATCAAAGCAACCTTGATGGTGTGCGTTGCCCACACATGCATACATATATACACACCCCAGCTCTACTTTTATCCTGTTGTTGCACAATTTCTAACATTTTGTTGCAGTACGTAAACAGTGTTAACGCAGGACAATGGATCTGCAGGCTGATGTCCAAACTGACATTTGAGATTTCTAACAGCAGTTATTTGTTACTCGGTAATTGTTGATTAGCCCAATAATCAATCAACATTTATCTCTTTCTGTGATAAAATTGGAGAAAGGCAATGGATAAATGAACGTGTCTCTGTGGTTTTACCCTCCTCGCTGCTCTCTTACTCCTCCCTGGTTGGAAGTCACTGTTGCATTGTCAAAATTTTAAAGCTGCCATTCCCTTTGAAGATGTTTTTTTTTTTAACAATTCCAACAATTCTAGATTGAAATTACATATGACATAAGAAGGATATGTCGTAAGCTGATAAGGAGAAGCTGTACGACCGACTACTATGGAAGCAGCATGGCTGCCTATGTGGACTGAGAGAGAAAACACGGAATGTGATGTGTTCACAAATGAAAACTTAGCTTAAGAGTCATTAAGCAAAAACAACCACAACATCGCTGTTTCCTGCTGATGTTAACCCCATGGATAACAGGATGGAGTTCTCACAGTTACAGGCAAGTGGAAGTCAGTGACTACTGTGTTTTTGTTTTTGACTGTCAGGGTATCTGGGTCCCTCAATCAACATCGTTGCTGGTCTGATGTGAAACTTACAATCAAAATTATTTGAGAATAATCAACATCAGCAGCTAGTTGCCATGAAGTCTAAATATTGGGAATTTTTGTAACATAAAATGGCAATGAAAATCACTTATTACAGTATGTCACTTTCAGTTTTCATAAGGGACAAATCCATCCTAATATTTGTGATTACAGATATCTTTCATAAGTTTAATATTCAGTTTTTCAGGTAAATAAAATTACCAAAGCAAAAACAATCCAAGACCATTATGCTTCGCTTTATTCCACACTGAAATTAATATTAACCATACTCTGCACATTTAAAGATCTCACATTTATTAAGAAGTTCAACTTCTGTGATCTTCACAAAATCGTGATCCTAACTTTAAGAAAATAGGCACACCAACGCAAAACATTTGAGAAATGAATTGTGAGAAAATGCAATCTAAAGGTGCTGCCATAATACATAATTATTCAATCAATTGGTAATTATTACTGTACAACAGATGTTTAAATAAATACCAGATCGGTTACAGAAAGGAGCATTGCAATGCTACAGAGCAATGGGGGGAAAATATTGCACATTGACAATTTTAGTATCAGCTTTTGACTCAAACAGCTCTGCAGCCCGATCCCCCATACTGGCCCCCACTGTAACAACTAGCATGAAAGATACAGTGCAAGGAGATGACAGGATGGAATATAAAAATCAACAGATGTGGAAACGTGTTTGGGGGAAAATATTTTGTCATTGCAAAAAACAATGTGTTTTTCCCAAAGACAATGGGAAAAAAAAAACCCCAAAAAACAAAAAAAAACAAAAAAACAAAATGCTTCGAGACTCAAGAAGAATTATTTTTCAGTTTGGTTTCCACTTGTGGAAGTGACTATGATTTATGGCCCGCTTTTTTATGGAAAAAAGATGTGGAAAAAATCTTGGGTAACACATCATCTGGTGGAGTGTGCTATCCAAGTAGACCTCCTGAGTATCTGTCTGTCTGTCCTTCTGACTGCAGACTTTCAGTGTTTTCCATTGGGTTGTGTTATCAGCACACAGGCTGACCTCAATGATCTCAATCTGCCCATTCCTCAGGCCAAGGCTCCTCATCAAAACTATTTTCTACAATGGAAAAAAAATAAAATAAAATACGACCAAGCCATCAGGATAATGTCCAATTTAAAAGTGCAGCTCACTTTTAGAAAGGTGGCTGCAAATCGAAAGCTCTCACTGCTATCACAATTATTACAGTAATTAGCAGATTCCAATATTGCAACAGGCCAGAATGTAAGAGCAGAGGCGAACACAGGGGCAGAAATTATGTTATTTCCCCTGCCTTGTTTATGTTTTTGCACCTACTCTCTACTCGGGGATTATTACCTCTAATGTTTGATAGTCGGCTGCATAGCAAGCCTGTCACCAGCTGAGCTACAGCCAATATCCACTATTTGTCATCCAAGACTGTATTCTGTATGAGTTCTCAATACTCTGTTATAGTAGAGCCGCCAAATTTAAAGGCCACATTTTACCGACAAGGGAACCTGTGAAGAATTTAAGAAATCTCCAGTGGCTTCGGTATGCGAGCCGAAGCCACTGCCAAGATGAGGAATGGAAAGACGATCAGCTAAAGACACACAAGTGGCGAGACAGCAGAAGACAAGTGGAAAGATTACTATACAATGTTTGTTTGTTTTTATGTGCCACAGTTGGGCTTGTGTCTTTTTAAAATCAATAGGACTAGAATAAACAGAGCTGAAGGGTTTTGTTTCTGAAGGTCTCTTTTCTGTGTGTATTACAGCACTCCAAGGGAAGCCCAGGGAGAGAATTAGAAGCTAAATCTCTGAACTAGTGAGTAATTTTCCACCAATTTAACTACCTAACAGCTCGCTGTACTCATGACAGCATAATAACACACGCTAACAAATACCATATGAAACCCCCATCTCAGCCCCTTCCCCCACCCCAGCCCCACAAAGTCCTGCTGGGTTTGTCCATGGGGCACGGTGTTAACTTTGAAATTACAGACTCGGGATGAATAAATAAGAACTTTTGTGCCCAAAACCTCTGACCGCTGTGCCTGTGTCATTATTTTCTACTTTGATTGTTTCCAGTCTGCTCGCATGTATAACGGCAGGCCAAAGATACTGAGGGTGTTGCGGTGAGCCAAGGAGCAGATATTGGCCCCCGAGACCCCACAGCTGAATGGGAGGCATGAGTCCGATCTGTCTGTGCGCTAATCATCAGCAGCCTGAATCCGCAGCTCGCTTCCAGGCCGCAGAGTCACATAAGGTTAGCCTCTGCCTGCCACGGAGTCGGGTGTCAGATCATTGAGGCGATGCAAGTAATCTGGCAGCGAAGGTAAACCGTGCATTAGCGTATCGTGTTTTCTCAAAGTCAGTACAAGAAAATTGCAGTGATTGAAAAAAAACAACCAAGCGGGGTAAACATAATCATGCAATTATCGGTTTTCAATCTGCTGGTGGGGGGGAAATGCTGTGAAAGCATGTGTTTTTAAATAAGATGTGGGATTTAAGTGTTATTTGGATGACGTCTGATTTACGGGACTCCATGGCATTATTATTATTATTATTATTCATACGGGGTTGTTTTGGCTTGTTTGGCTTCTGTCCTGAAAATGAGATGAAATTTTTAGTGTGTTGATTTGTAGTGAATCTTTGAAACGCAGCTTCACTGTAAATAAGATGAGCTCTAAAAAAAAAAACCTGTCTATGTTGCTTTTGTTGCTCATCAGAACATAAAGGCAGAAATTACAAGAATATTCTGGGTTTTAAATTTGTAACTGAAATACAAATTCATAGTTAAGATGACATGGTTGACATGACACTAGTTCCAGAGGTAAGCTTCTTGGTTTCTGGATCTTTTAGTTTTTTGTATGAGATGTGAAAACATATTTCCTCGACAGAATTTTTAGACAAACAATGCATTTATTTTTTCTTTTACCATAAATGTGACTTACATCATTATTAGTCAGTGGTATAATATTGGGCTGACCAATAAGACATAAAGATGAAGCTCACATTATTTCACTCAATAATTTGTGTAATCATTTGGAAGAGCAAACCGCAGGAAACTTTTCATACTTACTAACTTATTGACTCCAAACTTCATTTCTAAAATGGCTGAAAACTTTTCATCTTGTTTTTGTCTCATCAAGGAAACACTTTGTCAAAAAAAAAAAAAAAATGGTTTCATAATATAAAAGCTACGTTTATGTACATCATAGTACTAGAATTGATCTAATTTCTCACTGACTTTGCTTATGAGTAACACAAAACAATGGAAACAAGTATTCACTAGTTCTCTAACAAACCAGAGTGTGGATCTAGCAGGTCACCTGTTGGTAGCCTTAATAAGCTGCTCTGTCATTTCTAAATGGAAAAAGTACACAAAAGAAAAAGGACAGGTCATCATTTCTACAGGAAGTTTCATGGAAATGAAACAAGCGTAGGAGGCTCCAAGTGCTATTAGAATAAGGTCATGTCAAATTACTACAAATGAAAAGTGATGCCTTGGAGTTGAGATCACGACTTTCTCCAATTTGATAGAAGTGGACAGTTTCCATACCTTCACAGCGGGGGGAAGTAGCATCTAATGCTGGAGAGCAGGAGCAGACACGCTTCAAGAGCAGACATTAGCATCAGAAGTGCAATTACAATTCAAGGGAACAAAGTCAATAGGCAGAGCAAATAAATGCACAAGTTTCAAAGAACAAACATATGAAGGTGGGCCAAAGGCTGTTGAAAGCAGGCAGTGTGGCAAAACATGGATTTACATAGAGATTTTACAAGGAATTTTAAAAGTGTCAGATATAAATGTACGAGCCACAACATCAGGAAGACGGCCTGTGTGTGTATCTGCTTGCCCGGGCAACAGATGTTGATATGTGGTGTTGTTTGTCGTAATTTTGGGAATTATGCGACTCTTTCTTGTATATTTTTGTCAAAACACACCCATTTTACTTGGTCGCTATTCATTTAGATTTGTGTTGTAGTGAAAAAACAAAAAAATAGCCAAAAATTGTATGCTATACAATTTACTCTGGAAATTGATCGTCTGGTTCTACATCGATCCATCCATCCATCCATCCATCCATCCATCCATCCATCCATCCATCCATCCATCCATCCATCCATCCATCCATCCATCGTGTTGATGCCCAACTAGTTGTCATTGTGCGAGAGGCGAGGTCGCCAGTCCATCTCAGAGTTTGTTACTTTATATCTGCAACTATAAGGTTCTTTAATATTTAAGATGATACATTTTACACAAAGGGAAAAAATGTTAAGCTCCATCATTAAGCCGTCGTATATAAATGAAGCAAACATCTTGATGTTTATTGTGAACCATAAAAATGTCGCTGCTGCATGAGGTGGAATAATTTTCTGTGGAAAGTGGCCTTATTCTTTCATGTATAAATCTAAGCACATCCAAGGAACCACTTAACCACACTAATCCTAGCACTCAAACATTTAGATAGTAGAATGCATTTTCAAACTTGTTCAGACAAGGCTAAGAAAAAAGCTTGTAAGAAAAAGAAAAAAGACAGAAATTCATGCTGATTATTTGGTTTTCCCTCTAAAGATAGCCTCTTTTCTCCAGCCTCATTTATAAGTAATACATGTTGATGTTATATCTGAGAGCCTCTCCATCCGTTATCACAAAACAATTTCCATGTGAAGAAGCCACAATCAGGTTTGCTGCAGCGTACATAGCAATGTACTTTCATTATAACACCTATTTAAAATGCAGCTTCATAACATTTCCACACTGTTTAAGGCGACCTCAAATGATAGATTACTCCCTTCGTGTAATTTTTGTGGATGGCATAAAAGCCAACAACAACCAGAGCCATCTAGCTGATAACACGCTGAACTAGACGCTCAAACAAAAACACACCCCCGTCCCCGAGCCGGAGTCCATTTGCGTTCATGTTTTCTTTCTACCTGAGCGATTGACAAACACAGCCATGCCGTATTTCTCCCTGCCTGGCTCCCAGCTGCGTCCGTTCTCCATGGTTACATGCCGTCGGCCGACTCGGCACGTGCATTACAGCTTGAAACCATTAGAAGTGAAAGCCGTGGGGGAGTGAGGCTACGATAAGATAGTCTTATCAGCGAAAGCCTCATGAGTACACAGAGTGCACATCACAACCTGCGTCGCTTCCAAGAACCAGAGCAGATGCTCGGCCGCATTCCTCCTCATTAGCTTCTCCCTGGATCTCCTCCAGTGACATTAACCATCCAGTAAAATACGCCTTTTGTTTGGGTAATACGCAGAACCATCTTTCTTCTTTTTTTTTTTTTGAAAAGCACGAAGCTATCGGAGCACGTGTGTCCTTAAGTGATTTCCCTTTAGCATGTGTGTCTCGGGTTGAACAGGTTTATCCAAAAGTGGTTGCATCACAATGAGGGCCGAGATCCAAGCAGTGCTGCTGTCACAGAGACTTCAGCCGAGGTGGAAGCCAAGATCCCTCTCCTGAGGGACAAAACTTCACACTCGTTTAAAGAGAGCGTGCTGGAGAAAGCTTTCACGGACCACGCCAGACAAATACAGTCCTGATGAATCCGCGAACTCAAGCTGCTTATGCAAACATGCCTCCTCTTGTATTAGCAGAGAAAATGTTTGTAAGTGCAATGTGGCGTATGACATAGCCTCTGGCTTCCCAAATAGTCCCTGTGCAGCTTCAGTCAGCTTGAAGTAGACTCTCTGTGATATCTCTAATCATTATTCCAATGATGAACACAAAAAGTTTACATGAAATTTAGGCTTAAAATATCAATATTCAATTAAAAAAAAAAAATA
>CAEGAE010065827.1:0-19177 GCA_903067095.1 Girardinus metallicus | reverse complement strand
GATAGATAGATAGATAGATAGATAGATAGATAGATAGATAGATAGATAGATAGATAGATAGATAGATAGATAGATATCAAAGTTAACTATATTGTGATGTTCATTCGTATCCAACGCTACTGTACCTTGTAGCCCCGCACCACATCAACTCTAGGAGGGAATGTGTGGGAAAAATATGGTTTAGTGGATCTTACACACTGAAGTTTTGTCAGACTGATACCTTTTTTAGAGCTTGCACGAAGAGGCCTCTCCACTTGTGACTGTTCTCTTCACTCGAAAAGTCGTACATCTGCTGGGGCTGCATCGCTGTAGCGGCTCCTGGCGTTGCCGTGATCCGGGCTGAACTGTCAGCATCGGCCCCGAATAGATAGTCCTTTTGGGTGGGTCAGTCCGGAGCAGGCACGGGGGTTGGTGGGGAAATGGGAAGGGAGGAGGGGGGGGGGGAGAAAAAGTCACCGTTCTGTGTAAAAATATGCAGAATAAAGCTCAACCGCCACACTGCGAGTCCCACGTCGAGTCCGGGTTGACAACGAAAAACTCGCGACCAAAAAAGCACATGTAGCCGTGAAGTTAACTCGTTAGCTCGGTGGCTAATAATAGCTGTAAACACAGAGCTCGGCTAACTGACGAGCTAACAGCTAATAACAATGTTGCTGAGTGTTGCGCCAGTTAGTTTGGTTACAGAAATGTGTAGCAGGCACGTTTAACTCAAAGTTGGGACAAAAAGCAGGCGCCCCGTTTGTTACCTGCTACGAGTTGCGTTCGAATATCTGCTACCTAAACACCTGTAACCTTCGTAAGCTAACCAGCTAGCTGGTGCTACAGGCAGCTGCTGGCCTCGATGCGCTTCCACTCCTATGTTGTGGCACACAACCCCTTCAGCTCCAAACAAGGCACACTTTTTTCTTCGCGGCTCATTTCACAATTAGTCATCTTTTCCGCAACTACCAGATGTTATATCCAGCGTATATTCCTTTAAAGAAACAGTGGGAAGTCCAAGGCATTTTGGTGGGTGAAGAGCAGCTATAAAAAGAAGTCGAAGGGTTTTTTTTTTTTTTTTTTTTTTTGGTTAGAGAAGTCGGAATCGCTCGCAACAACTCCGCTACTGCCGCTGCTTGTTTGCTGCTGCAGCTGCGCGACCCATCCGTCCTGCAGACACGCACGCTGCGTAATTTCACATGGAACCGGATAGAAACACTTGGATATGAATCACATCGCCACACAAAAACGGATAGAAAAAATACAAAACATAATTAAAACACGTTTTTTTTTTCTTTGTTTTTGTTTTAAGTTGGCCCAAAACATGGCAAAAATATATACCCAGTAAAAAAGAAACAGACTTTAAAAAAAAATAAAATAAATATTCGGAAACCATGACGCAAAGTTTCTCAGTAAAAACACCGCTGCTTGCACAAAGATAAGCTAATTTAAAGATATTTTCTGCCAACACTAAGGTTCACTTACTGAGCTTATTGTTATTGCGCCCTCTTGTGGAGAAACTATTTCTACGTCGCTCAAGAAAAGATGGGATGAACGGACAACTTTTATTAAACTATTTTAAAGCATCGACCCAGACGTTTTCATAAAATCAGTTACATATAACTCACAATCCATAGGACAATATCCTATTATCACCATTTAGCATTTTTATTGTATAATTATTTATTTAACCATAGTAAAATCTGCCCTTTCAAAAAACAGCCACACACACATATGCCTTCTGATGACATCACACAAGGCAACCAATCTGTTGGGTTGGTTCATTTGCATTTTTTCCTCTGCTAATCAGGTTTATTCTGATATTTCTAAATTAAATTCCACTTTCAAAAGCCATTTCCCCGTGTTCTGCATGACTGGAGCAAAACCGTTGTGTGAGACGACTCTGCGTGGACTTCAGGAAAACATGGCAACAATTACACAGATGGAAGAGGTTTGTGAATACGACCAGGACAGCCTGGAAGAATGGCCAGGTTTGATTATCAAAAATCTTGGGCGATCGCTGCAATAAAACCCATAAGGTCAGATAGAAGGTCTAAACTGGGATGATTTACAAGTTTCCACATCGTTTCCTGCAGAGCTGCTGCACCACCGGAGGCTTCCTCTGACTTTTAACGAAAAGTTAACTCCACCATCTAGGCTCTACGGGATGATCGCCGTCATCATTCCAGTCGACACCAGAAAAAGAAAGCAAGAAAATAAAACCTCACATTGCTTACTAGTCAGAAACAGAGTTCAGTCAACTAAAGAAGTGAGTTCAGACTGAAAAAAAATTATCATCTATTAAAAGGCAATACAATCAGAATACTGCATTTATTTTAAAATGGGCGCATTTGTACATTAACAAACCAAACAGAAAAGAAAATCTACGTTAAACTAAATCCTCTGCCGAAATGCTAACCCTTGCTAACTGATTAGCTAGATTCTTGTATTCTCATCAACCGCAAAAAACACAGAATTAGCATTTTCTTCAGTCTCCCTATTAAAAAAGTTTTCATTAAGTTTAACTTTTGAGGACATTCCTTTTGAATTTTGTATATTATAACCAAAGACTTTATTAGTGCCACATTATTACCATACCGCACTTTAAAAAGGTGCAAACATTCATGCACATTCAATCCAAATATATATTTTCTGTAAAAAAAATACTCAAGTATTCATTTGTTAGTATGTCAAATAAAACACAGAGACATTTTGAAGTGACTGAGGCGACTTCCTCAAAAAAAAAAAAAAAAAAAACAGTCATAGTTTCAAACGACAGAAAATGACGTCAAAGAGACATTTATAGATTTGGTGTCAAGTAGAATCTACAACCAACTTAAAACAAAGGGGAAAAAAAAGAAAGACATTCTTTTCCCAGAGATTGTGCATTTTTGAGCAGACAAATGTATTTCCGGAGATGAATGATTATTCAAACATACCCAATAGCTTTAAAAAAGAAAAAGAAAAATAATCTCAGCACCACAATTCAACTAGTAGAAACACCTAATTTATGTCCACATTCTGTTTAATACCTACAAGGTAAGATCCTAAGCAAATTCATTTAAAAGTTAGAAAATTATTTCTAATTTCATGTCTCCAGAAGGTTGTGCAGAGGGTGAAGATGAGCTTCTATGGGTAAACATGTTTGTAGCCCGTTTCAGCACTTCAGTGATAAAAGTCTTTAATATTAAAAAAAAAAAGGGTCAAAGTAAAGGCCCGGCGTTAACTCAAGAGGCTCAGAAAGTTTCAATTTGTGGCTGGATTTCTGCGTCCACCGCCCCCAGTTTCGTCACGCCGATCGCCACGTGTGTCTACAGCGTGAAGCGACTCTCCACCTCATCCGCAATCATTTCGGCAATGGCGAGGGAGGAGGTAGCTGCCGGGGAGGGGGCGTTGCGCACGTGGAGCACCCGACTGCCCAAATCTCCGACGCCGCCGTCGAAGACGAAGTCATCCACAAGATTCCCGTCCCGGTCGAGGGCCTGAGCTCGGACTCCCGTTGGACCTCTGGACAGGATCAGTGGGTTAGCGCAAAAAATAAATAAATAAATCGTGAAAATACAACAAGCATATAATGTAAAAATTTCCACTACCTGAGCACGTCGCTTAGAGACAGTTCGGGGATATACTTCTGCAGGATTTTAATCTGCGCACCAAGGAAAACTCCTCTGTACATTTCCCCGATCCCATAAGTTACATTCCTCAGCACGAGCTTCTGAAGGCCTCTGTACGCATGAAACGAACAAAAGGAAAATATCATTAGAAGCTGTTGCAATCCTCCAAGAAAAGCTCAACAGGTTACCTAAAGGAGAGTGCGTCTGCAAAGTCCCGGGCGTTGAAGTCGTACAGGCGGTAGCCCTCCCTTTTAAATGCGAGCACTGCGTTGGGGCCGAGCCAAACGCCGCCGTCCATCCGCGGCGTGAAGTGAACTCCGAGGAACGGGAAACGAGGGTCAGGGACCTGAATGAGACGCGAGTTAGTTCAAGATAAATCATCCCTAACAGACTGAAAAAGTGACCTATTAAAGTAAAAGGGCTTTGTAAACTATTTGATCTGTTAGGATTTTTTTTTTTGCCACCCTTAAGATGCTTGAATTAAGGTCATATATGGTCATTAAAAGTCTACTGAATCTCACTTACAGTAATGTCAAAAGTTAAGGATTTCCCCCATACTAAACTTTTTATTTATTTATTTTTTTTAATCTAAGTGTATTGTAAATAAGTTTTAAACATTTAAATAAGCTCCACTTTTAAGCAGGGATTATTTCAATATTTTATTGTTATTTATATTTTTACTGCTAGGGATTTTTCTTAAAAAGAGGAATCTAAATTAGAATTTAAGTTTCCCTCAAAGTATCTAAAAACAGGACTCAGACGCTGCAGTTCTCTCATTTATAAACATACAAGTACATCTAAAAAAAAAAAAAAAGAATATTGTGTAAAAGTAGATTAAACAATATAGCACTTTGACAAAATAAGAAGTTTCTGAATTCCTCAGAAAGAGAAACTCATTAGAAAGATTAGAATCATCTAAGCCTTTGTTTCTTGTAATTTTGATGATAATGACTCGCTGACACTGAAAACCCAAAATTCAGTGTCTCAGAAAATGAGATGACTGTAATAAAGCTCATTACTGCACAGAGTTTTGTATCCAAGCTCATCAGCGGAAAATTGAGAGGAAGGAAAAAGTGTGGTAACAGAAGGCAGCACCAGGGAGAACTGCAGCCTTGAGAAGATTGTCAAGTGAAATCCATTCCAGGCACACAGACACGACAAATGTTACGTTTGAATGTGATCACTGTAAAACGCTGATTCACGAGCAGCGAAACGGTTTGAATGTTTTGTTGTTGTTGGGTTTTTTTTTTAAAAACGATACCAATCTCTCCTGTTTTATTTTAAAAGAATATATGACTCATGAGTTGAGCATTTGAAAATGGGATAGAAAAATAAAAGAAACGTTGAGGATTTTTATTCACCCTAGACCCTGGTTGCCGTAGTAACAACAGTCCCGGCCACAGAGCAGCTCCCTGGGTTCTGGGAAAGGCTCCTGTGAAAATGCACCTACTGCATCCAGGCCTTCAGCAGACTCACAGGGTAAATGTTTCCTCTGACCAGGTAGTGCTTCTCTGGTTTCAGCACCAGATAATCTCCTCTGAAGGGGACGATCCTCGGCTCCGGGCTGCATCCAGAAATCTGCGACAGCCGGTCTGAGTAGAGACCTCCGCAGGTCAGGACGTAACGGCACCGCACTTCGTCGCCCTGTCACAAAGGATGAGGTAAGAAAAAAAAAAAACAAAAAAAAAAAAAACTAAGGAAGAGCAGAACAAAATTAAAATGTTCTGAAGCTTTTCTGTAACTTGAATAGGTCCTACCTTTTTATCTCTTATTGCAATGGGATGTTTTATTCCTGACAGGAGAGAAAAAGATGAAAATGTGAACATTGGGTTTTTTTAAAGAAAGATTTTTTTTTTTGTGCTCCTTACCATCGGGGCTCCCAGCTGGGCTCTCTTTGACCATGGACATGTCACTGACCTCAAACTCGGTAACCACGGCACCGCCTGCCTCCTCAAAGTCTCTGCCGTACCTGAGGGCCACCATCCGCCAGTCAACAATGCCGGTGTAGGGTGAATCCAGAGCCATTATCCCCTGAAGAAGTGGCATTATGACGTTAGCCTCTTCCTTTATGTGTTTTCCTAAATTTAAAGGTGACATATTAAGCTTCTTTGAACAGGTTAGGATATGTCTATGGCCTAATGTATGAATTCATTACATCTGTTTATTTTTTATTTTTTTGCACAAAATCACTCTTAGATATTAAGATCTTAGTCCGATCGGTTCTTTCAGAGTTAGCTTCTTTTAGGGGCTTTTGTCACTTTAAATCCAAATGATCTGCTGCTGGCCACGCCTCCGACTCAATGTTTACACTCACGCATGAAAACGGCTGCAAACAGATGCGCAATTATACAACTACATCTTTGAAGAGCAGAAGTGGAGCCTCCTTCACAAGCTACAAGAATGCTGCAAGTGGTTTGTGGATGGTAAGTCAATGACAAGACACTTGTCTATTCCAGCAGCCATTGTACAGCGGTAAAACCAGCTTGAGCTCAGCGTGGGTTGCCAGGTAAGGGGCAGTGTCTGCTGATTTCTGATGATACATTCCAGAGGTTTGTGAAACGGCTCATTTTCCAGACACCAAAAAAAAAACAAAACATAAACTTATCGTTAAAAACATTTGTTTTTTTAAGCACTTGTTCTGTTTTCAGAAGAAGTAGAAACCTAAATGGAAGTACAAAAAGTGTAAAAAAAAAAAAAAAAAAAAAAAGTGAATTTTGCATAAATTCACATTTATGCCAAACAACAAAAACTCAAACATTTTTTACCCGGCAGTACGGCTCTCGCTCTCGGATCCCCTTGGCGTCGACAATGCTGAGGTCGCGCACTTTGTTCTTCAAGCCACGTTCGTACAGAGCTTTCAGTCTGGGAATTTCTTCCTGCTCTACAGCCACAATTAGCTGTCAGGGGGCAGGGGGGGGGGAAACATTGCGTTAGTTAAACGCTTAACAATTAAGATCTACAGAAGGTCCCATCTACTCATCAGCAGCATAACTAAAATTAATTTTGGAATCTTGATGCCAATGAAAAGTGTTTTTTATCGAGTGGGGTAATAAAAAGTCAAGAGTTCAGAGTGTTTTGAGAACAAGTTTAGTGTACATCATACATATGCGCCAGCCTGTGTGTGTCATTTTGACCACGTGGCGATTGGTGTAATAAATGGAATTGAAATTTGAGCATCCAAATCTTGTTTTTTTTTTTTTTTCTATAAATCCTAAAGTTGGATGATCACACAACCTACAAAAAGATCCCACATGGTTAAAAATTAATCTAAAAAGACGTGTAGTCATGTTTCTGCTGTACATGTTTAACTACGAACATCAACTAAAACAAGCAGGTCAAAATACAAGCCACCTTTCCACATCGTTTATAAGGAATCCCTTTCTTCTCGCAGTACTGGTACGCTAGCGTCGCTCCTCGGACACAAAGCCGAGCCTTCAGCGAGCCCGGCGTGTAGTAGATCCCACTGTGGACGACCCCACTGTTGTGCCCACTCTGGTGCGCAGCTGGTAGAACGAGGGAATAAGACAGATATTATTCACAGCGGCAGAAATATTGATTGGTTTTATACATTTCCTGCGTTTCTTTGCCTCTGCCTTGCAGAATATATTGTGGCTTTGAAGAATAACCCAAGTGGTGAAGCTGAAATCATTGCATATTCTCATTTTTTTAATAATAATAATAAAAAAAACATTAAAACTCCAGCCTACCAAGTTCTCTCTCTTTCTCCAGCAGGACGAAGGTGAGCGCCGGATGTCTTTGAATTAGCTCTCTGGCTGAGGCCAGGCCCACAATGCCAGCACCGACAACGGCCACATCGTATGTGCTGAAAAACACAGGCAGCTGTTCAAACTCCGACTGGACCTTAACTGGGTCACAGGAGGGAAAAAAAAAAAGCGGAGCCTAATGTTTGACTCGGTGTTTCAATCTCTAACTGAGCTTGGCTTTGTGTCCAAGAGACCTTTGAAGGGTCAAGGAAGGTCTGCAGAGCCGATAAGACGGAAGAGAAAACTTACTCCTGGCTGCCAAAGATCTGGGTCACCATACGGCAGCAAAGCCACCCTGAGCATCCAGCCAGAGCCAATATGGTTTATTATTAATAATATGATAGAATGGCCCAAACCCAAATGAAATTGAGAATCGCGGGAAGGATGCCAATGATGCCCACCATTCAATCGGAGAGAGCTTGGGCGATGTTGGAAGAGCATGTGAAAGAATTTTCACAATGGCGGACAATTTTCACAACAGTGAACTACCTTGTGTTTGTCTACATAAAATCCCATTGAAATACACCACAGATTGTAGCTTAAACATGGAAGAAGTTCAACATGAGTTCACAGGAACCATTTAAAAGCGGCATAGCCAGGTGGATGAACATAAAGAGTCACTCATTGACTCTATAAATAACAAGCTAAACAGTGCAACGTTTCAAGGAAATTTTGCAAGATTCTTGTGTCCAAGAAACTACAGAAACAGTCTGAGCTCTTCGAAGGTTGTTTGGTTGTAAGTACTGAACCTGAACGTTATCTGTGATGTGATCTGACCTCCAAGTGGTATCCTTTAAGGAAGTTGATTTATGACTTGCTATTAGATATGATGTTTACATAAACGTCCTAATAGTTAATGAAAGTTTCATTAAAGCAGCTGAGGAATATCTAGATTTTTTGTTGGAAGGAGGAATATAGTTTGTACATAGCTTTATATGCATATAAATAAAAGTTTAAAGACAGACTGCAATGGACAGGTCAAACATGCTCCAAAGTTTTTAGTTTAAACAAGTGTGCACAAAACTTTACACAGAAATCAGAGACCTAAAAATCTCAGAAATCTTTAAGTGCCATCAACGAAATGCTACACGTTCAGCCTTATTTGCTTTTCTTTTAACATTCTCATGATAAACGAGCCTTCTCTTTTGAACGCCACTCCTCTGCCAGTCTTACCTGTGGAGCTGTCTGCTTGCAATGTCCTTTAGCAGCTTCGGCTGCGCTGCACAAACTGCATTTAAAAACGCGCCGCTCCGTGTTCTCATCATTGCTGGTACTTTGACAGGAAGCTCACAGGTTTTCCTTCATGGTGCGGCGGCCAGACAGACTTTCTGAAATCTGTGTCTCTGTGTTGTTCTTTTGTTTTCGCAGCTAGCCATTTATGTCGCTGCTGTGTGTCCCGAGAGGCAACCCCTAGCCGTTGCCACGCCTCCGACGGGGTACGTCCGCAGACTACTGACGTAGATACGTTTAGCCAATAGGATGGCACGTTGTTTTGTTACAGCTTGAGGTCAAGAGTTACAGAAATGGAGGCGTTCAAAACGTAAACAGTAGTTTGCGCTTTTGGAGGACAGGTGAGAGACAATTGAAACGGAGTTATAGTTTCTCCTCCTTGTTCCGCTGTTATTTTAACCCAACCGGAGACCTAATAATTGTTTAACTTTGTGTTTAATTTGCAGCTCACAGTTATGGGGCTGTTGTCGCGGACAGTGGAGTCTGTGTTAAAGCAGAGGGAGGGGAGCCGCAGACACTTCTGGGGTTGGGTCAATGCTGTTTTTAACAGGTGACAGAGTTATAATGCAAAGAAATATATGTGCACTACATTAGGATAACAAATATGCTGTTATTCTAATGCAATGCAAAAACATTCAAAGGTTATTTCTACCTAAAATATTCGCGCGTGCCACTCTTTTTTTTTTTTTTTTTTTAACAGTGGGTTTTGGTGATTTTTAAAAATTATTATTATTTTACCTCCCTTACTGTTTGTGTGGTGGCAAGATAAGTCAATGGCTGCAATTGGATCTGTGTCACATTGTATTTAAACCCCAGAGAAACAATCATTACTGATTAAATATAGGAACTCAGGATAAATTAGAAAAAAAGACATAGCTAGCCATAGAATAATAGTGCCAAAAGTTATTTTTGCTAATAAATACTATATTTTAAAAAATATATTCTTAAAATTATTCCCATTAAAATTTGGATTTTCAAAAACTTTAATTGTGTACAGCAATGACAAAAATAGTTTGAAGGCTTTTTAAACATCTTAACCATGGTTGCAAATTAATTTGTAGACCTCTGAAAGTGTTCAGCCTTTTTGTATGGAATGTGCCAATACAATAAAGCAGTTACAATTAGTACAATATTACAACCGATGTGCATACATGTAGTTGTGATATTGTGAATAAGTCTAGAACTGACATTTTTTAAATGTGCATGAAAAGAGCCAGCCATTTTTATTTTATTTATTTATTTACTGCTGCTATTTAAAGTGGCTTGGTGTTCTTTAGTGCTTCTGATGTCATTTTGTTCTTTGACACCGGCTGCATTTTTGATTTAATCTTAAATCCAAAATAATTTTCTAAATCAAATTAGCTCTTTTTTCTTTTTAAAGAGCCTAATTCTTGTTGTCTTTCCAAATCATATCTGATTTCATGCGATCAGAATGTGTTATACATTGGCTCTTTATTTATTCCTGTTCAGGGTGGACTATGAGCGGATCAAAGCGATCGGTCCGGACCGAGCTGCAGCAGAGTGGCTGCTGAGATGTGGTGCCAAAGTGCGGTTCGAAGGTTTCGAGCGCTGGCATCACGACTACAACGGACTCCCAACGGGGCCCCTCGGCAGATACAAGATCCAGGCGATCGACGCTACAGAATCCTGCATCATGTACAGAGGGTTCGACTACCTGGGTCGGTCCAGAGAGCGTTCCGCTCCGTCTCCTTTCAACTCGTCCTTTACTCAATTCAGTTTCCTTCAAAAGTTTTTTGCTCTGCATACTTTGTACAACAGAAAGGCAACGCTCTATTTGCTGTTAGTAGATCTACGTAATAACTGTTATGCGCTTTTGTTACACCAGTCTTTTCTTTTCGCTTAGATGGCTTGAAATATGTGGAGGAAATTAAATTCAACAAGTGCATCTACATCGAGGACGCCTGCCTGGAACGGCTGAGTTCGACAGAGAACCTGCAGGCCAGTCTCTACATGATGGAGGTGGTGTCATGCGGAAACGTGACCGACAAGGGCCTTGTTGCTCTCCACAGACTCAAGTTAGTAGTTGCTTATGAGGCAATTTTTTAAATGCTAAAACCACTTGCAAAGATTTATTTATTTTTTTTATTATTAAATTGCTAGATGAAAGCAGTAACACATAGAAGTGATTAATGACCTCTTACTTCCCTTCAGGAACTTGGAGTATCTGTTTCTGAGTGATCTTCCAGGAATCAAAGACAGGCACGCCACAGTCGAGAGGCTCCAGAAGGCGCTTCCACGTCTGGACGTAGCGCTGGACCTGGACTGAGTCGAGAGCGGCTCAGGCACTCCTCGCCCATTACTTCCAAGTTTATTTAAAGTTAATCAGTTTTATGCTTGTGAAAACGTTTAGGACTTTGTCATTTTCAATATCTTATTTAGAATATTTTGGCATTTTGTTGATGCAGACCATGAGAACGAGAACTAACGAATGCTTGTAACAGGAATGGTTGCAGCTGTGTGTCAATAAATATTGTTTGTAGAACTGATTAAAGTTTGTTTGTTTTTTTTCCTCATCATAACTTACTAAAAAAAAAAAAAAATCTTTCTACCAAAAACTCACTTTAAGACAGTCGATTGTATTATTAAAAAAAAACAAAAATCAACATTTTGGCAAACTGGGCAAGGCAGTAGAGTGTAGTTTAACCCTCAGTCAGCTAACAAGCAGAGCAGCGCGGCGCTCCCCTTTGTCTAAAAATATCAGCTTAAAAGTCTGGCAAAGCACACATGAACCAAGACATCCGACTGAACGCGCCGGGTATAGTGCATAGAATAGGCAAGAGACGGCCTTGTGAGGAGCAAATATGGTTAAAAAGTTGCTGAATCAGTTGCTTTCTTTATGGAAGGAAACTACAGTCTTTAAGACTCTGCTTCATTTCCTGAGCGGCTCAGAAAACGCAGGCGTCCGGCTTCTCTTCAGATCAGGATCAGGATCGTCGTGTTTAGATGTTTGGGAGGTGGTAGTTGAACTTGCGCAGGTTGTTGTAGTATTTCTTATTGTCCAGAGCGGGAAAGATGCTGCTGCTGGTCAGCTGTGGCAAATGCTGGAAAGAAAATTATCAGATTTTAGAAGTAATTAGTGATTTTTAAAAATATCTTTGTATATATTCGTGGTGCTTCCATCCTTTTGTCAAATTACAGGCAAAAATGTTTTATTATTTTAGCATTTTAAGCGCTCAACCAATTCCATTTATAACATTAGTAGAATTGGTTACAGTGAAGTGAATCAGCTTTTTTTTTTTTTAGCCAAACAGAAAACTTAACATACAATAAATATAAAAATGGCTAAACGTGGCCTGATGGTCAATACTTTAAAATGTTAAAAATCATAATAATAAAACAAAAACAGACTTAAATACAGTATCTTCATTAGGAAAAGATTATAAAACAATGCTAAATCCAAATTTGGAAATGTTGGTATTGTATGATTTTATTTATTTATTTTTTTTAAACTGGAATCGCATCTTAGTGCCATTAAAGCTGCAAATATTGGAAAATGGAAACCAGTTTTGTGCATCTAAAGATGGAACCCCCCTCCCCCCCGACAATCTTCACGTCGGGTCGTAGATTCACGTCGACGTCCGTTCCCTCAACTGTTCCCCACAGCATGACTCTGCCACCTCCCTGTTCCAGCATGAGGACGGTGTGTTCAGCATGTCACAAAATGTTAGTTAAAAGTTTAAAGGTTAGAAATATTTTTGCACAGATTAACCTTTTAACAAATGACTTCGCCAGCTTCTCTATGAAAAAAATAAAACAAATAAAAATAAAATCTTCAGAGCTACACAAAATGTCCAGACTGAACGAGAGCATTTTCCCCACCATTTCTCACAGCAACCAGTGTGAATCTCATGCGTGCTGCTCACCCCGGGGGGCAGGTGTCTCCGAGGCAAACGCGTCCTCTTGTGCTCTCGAGTCATGCTCTCGCTTTTTTCTCTCGTGCAGTCGAAGTAGGGATGCCGCAGGAGCTGCTCACAGGTCAGCCGCTCGGACGGGTCCATTCTCAAACAGCTCTGCGTGGGTTAACACGCGGAAAAAATCACATGCAAGGGGCGCGCGGTTCACCAAAACAGGAAGTGACTGAGTTTTAAGAGCGGCGTTCTTACCTTCATGAGGCTCAGGGTTTGATGCGAGAGATTTGGATACTTTTGCTCCAAAGGTTCCTACAAAATCCAGCATGGTGATGCCAATCAGTGAAATTTAGATGTGATTATTTCTGGGTAAACATTTCACAAACTAAAGCAACATGTGATGCAGGGAGATCGAACCGTCACCATCTCTGGAGGCTCTGGGATGGAAACGCCACAGAAGAACTGGTTGTTGCTGAAAACCTGCTGATGTCGAGGGATCAGATCTCCTGCAGGAAGAAAGAAAGTTCTCAGGACAAATTGTTCATCCTATTTATGCAGAAAAAAAAAAGAAGTGCTTTTGCACAAAAAAGGGAGGGAAAAGTGGATTTATTGCAGCCGTTGATATTTTTGCAATATTCACCAATCAAAATTTGCAATTTAAATGCCCATCAAAAAGAAACTTTGGCTATCAGAAGAAGAAAAGTTCAATCATCCAACTGCTGCCTTTTCAGATTCTCAAATCAAATCATGGTTTTATAAAAAAACAAATAAATAAATCTACCGAGAGGGTCGTGAAAGTTCATTCGAAGCCGGGTTCGGGCCGGCAGCGGACGGGTCTCACCCAGAGTCTTCCGGATCAGGTACAGCTGGTCCATGTCAGACTTGCCGGGCCACAGAGGAATCCCCGACAGCAGCTCGGCAAACACACAGCCGATGGCCCACACGTCAACCGGGGGACCGTACTGGGTGTCCCCCACCAGCAGCTCCGGGGCCCGGTACCAGCGGGTCGCCACGTAGTCTGTGTAGTAGTCACACGGCCCCGCTGGAAAAACACAAAGAGAGAGTTATCGTAAGGAAGAGTTACTAAAAAAGAAAACAGAGAAATGCGTCTGAATCTGTTCAACATCAACAATCTAGTGACGCTGATTAGAGTGGGTTTTTTTTTTTAGAAGGATATTCAACTTAACAAGTAGAAAGAACATTTTGCGCTACTTAACTTAGTATGTAACTAATTCGACTTAATACCCTCAGTTTTATAAAACAGGATTAAAACAAAGGCAGTGACAGTTTGAGGGGAATAAAAAAAAAATCAGTTTCAAATGAAATATAACTTAATACTGTTAATAATGTCTAGTGATGATATTATGCATTCTACTGCAGGGACAAATTCAGCTAAAATATTTCTTTACATAGGATAAAAAGAAATGTCCCTCACAATAAAACGCTAATTTAACAACAACAACAACAGAAAATCCTCCAATTTCAAAGACGTTGTTTCATGTAGAAAATATAAGCTGAACTTTATTTCAATTACACACATCAATAAGTCATTGAGCCACTGGGAATAATTCATATTCTTTACTTGTAAATAATCCAAAGAAATCGTCAAAATGTAAATGACCTTCCTGCTCAAATGAAATGTTAAAACATAATATATACAAAGAAAGTCATAAAAAAAAAAATCAAAAATCAAAAATCTAAGAAATGTTCTCTGAGAAAAGTTCTCTGGCATTTAGCGAGTAGAAATAATTTTCGGTGAATGCAGCTGACCTAAAACAAGAAACGTTTATTCTAATTTGACGTCAGACTACGAGAAAAAACACATTTCTCTCTTTCTGTGAAGTGAATGAAAATATGCGTCTTCCGCTGTAAATGACATTTTCCAAAGCTACGTTTTCACACAAACGTTGCACTTTATTACAAAGCCGTGCTGACAGAAAACCAAGCACTTTACGAATCTTCAAACACCTACTTGAAATCGAAGCATTTTCAAAGATTTCAAACACGAACACTGCATGTAAATACTATTTTTGTAAAAAAAAAAAAAAAAAAAAGTAATAATAATAATAAAATAAAATAAAATAAATAGAAATCTAAGTTAAGAAGTAAGTGAACATCACTTCTACCACAGGAAGAAATATCTCGCCTACTTGACTGTCTACCTCAGTCGTTGCTTAACGACATAAAAGTTTGTTGAACCGCCACTAAGCGGCAGCATCAACAATGTACCAGCTGTTGGGGAAAAATAAAAAATAAAAATCTAAAGAAAAAAAACTCACTGAGAATCCTGGCAAAGCCGAAGTCACAGAGTTTGATGACTTGGTGTTTGGTGATGAGGATGTTCTCCGGCTTCACGTCTCTGTGAATACACTGCAACGACGCAAACAGCAGCGGCATCACTACATGATTCTTAAACAAAAAAAAAAAAAAAAAAAAACGGCTTCCACTCGTAATTCTGATTTTACAACCCAAAGACACACCGCAGGGAATAAAGGAGCTGGGTGAGAAAAGCCTGAGGCGCTTTCTGGGCTTTATGGGACCCCGTCGTGCCGGAGCCCATGCAGCGTTTGTTGTGTCTAGGCGATACGTTAACTGCTGCTCAGCCAAGGGGAAGGAATCCTGGCTTTAAACAGGAGCCATAAAGCAGAGGAGCGGAGGCGGGGAGGAGAGGACAGAGGAATTTGGAAAAAACAAGCCGAGGGAAAAGCTTCGACAGCCCGCAGGTCGAGCTGCACGGGGGGCGGGGGGAGAAAACACGGAGCGCTCACTCACGTTCTGTTTGTGGCAGAAGTTGACGGCTTGGAGAGTCTGCCAGGTTATGCTCCTGACCAGGTGCTCCGGGATGCTGTGGAAAATCGACACGTAAAACGTCAGCGCGGTCTCCTCAAGGAGACGTTCACGCTCTCCAGACAGTGTGCATACCGCGTGGGTGATTCTTAAAATCAAATGAAACACGAGGGGAACGTGAGGCAAATAAAGTCCCGCATAAACCTTTTCACATTTTGTCACGTTACAATCACCAGTCCGAGTGTTTAAAAAAATAAAATAAAATAAAATGGGGAAGTATAAAAAGTGAAAAATGGCAAAAAAAAAAAAATAAATAAAAATCTGAAAAGTGTGGCATGCATTTAAATTCAATCTCCTTCACTCAATAGTCTGTAGAATCACCTTTGAATGCAACTTCAGCTGTCTGTCTTTGAGGGTACCTCTATGCACATCTTGACACGGACATCTTTTTTTAAAGATTCTTTGCTGGATTCAGCTCTGGACTTTGACTAAGCCATTCTGACACATAAACACATTTTCTAAATACAGGATTTGACCTGCATTTAGTGGCATCCCTCTTATTAACTGGCTTCTCAATTCCTGCTGAAGAAAACAATACTTTCAGCATGACGGTGCCACCACCGTGTTTGATCATGGGGACGGTGCGTGTTAGCATTTTTATTTTTGGTTCATACTGTGTTTTGTGGAGCAAGAAAGTCCAACTCAAAGTAGAGCAGCTCGCGTTAATGCGTCGTCGTCATTACGCTGCAAGTGTTAGAAAAATCCAAGCATGCTAGGACGGCTTTCTGTCAATTCCTTTAATTGTGTTTTTCAGAAATATTGTTTATACAAGAACATCTGTAATTTTATTTAAAAAATATGTAGCTTAGTCAAAATACACATTTTCATTTGTCTAGATAAGCTATTAAAAATAGATGTGGCAGCACTTTATTTGGAGGGGTGTGCACAAGACTGACATAACACCTGTTATGAACATGAAGGAGTCTTTATGAATGTGTATGACTGTTGTCATGAAGCGTCATTCGGTAAAAAATGACACTTTTAATGCAAAGTTTACACTTTTAATTGACTTTTAATGCAACTCTTAGAGCAACTTTGCATTAAAAGTGTCATTATTTACCAAATGACGCTTCATGACAACAGTCAGTGGTGGGAAGTAACGAAGTACATGTACTTTGTTACTGTACTCAAGTACAATTTTTGTGTATCTGTACCGTAATTAAGTAGATTTAATCATGGATACTTTCGACTTTTACTCCACTACATTTTACAGTAAGTATCTGTATACTTACTACATTTTACAGTAAGTATCTGTACTTTCTACTTCACTGCATTTCTACAAAACCATCGCGTTACTCATTACACCCAAGTCGCATCGCGCTTTATTTTTCTTCTTTTTTTCGGTACAATGTGAGGTTCAGGGACTTAACGTGGCGCTGTAAAATCCAAGCACTAAGGTGACTTACTAATTACGTGTGTCTGTTGTCACCCATCGACTCCCCCTTTCACTCGCACGCGGAGCTCCGAGACATGCGCAGTGGTTTCCTCTGAGAGGGAGAAGATGTCCGTCTATGTCAGTACACAAATCATAAGATTTGGCGACATGTAAAATCAGCAGCGCTTTGCTTTCACAGACGGCGGGGACTTCGTCCAACTTTTATTGTCACTTGGAAAGGAAGCTTGAAGAATGGTAAGCTATCTGGACGTGACGTTAGAAAAGCTAACTGTACAGAAACACATATGTTGCATCTGCCATGGAAAAAAGTTGTCACTCATGCGCTGAATCATTGTGTGGAGGTGTTGACTGAGGTGTTGTATATATGGGACAACGCTGTGACCAAAATCTGCTGTATAGTGATGCGACATTCACGTACGATCCGATTCTTCTGGACGGATCTTTACTAAGTCCTATAGGACTGAAGCCTCACGTTCTTTGTTCTTGTGCTGCTCTGTGTACACTGCAGTAGCTATTATTATTTTATTTAATTAAAAAATATATAGATTTATTTAATTGGCGAATAAATAAAACAAGAACATAAGAACGCAGAGCATTGCTCTTTGCTCATTGATTGTTTTCGTCACCTGTCATGGTGGCAGGCATTGCAGCGGGACGGAGGGTGAGAACAGTCACCTTCTGCTTGGTTACTTCTTGCGCCTTGGACAGTGTTCATAGTTGAGATTTGTTAACCATTAGGGCATTGTCTTAATTGCTATGTTTAATGGTGAAGACAGTTGTGGGGTTCTGACCTGGGCAATATGGGCAGCTGCCTTGACTTGGTCTCGGGTTAGGTGGTCTTGACTACAACACTGCTACATGGCTCCTTGGTTGCATGTCCTCCCCCACCCACCTTCTTTCCATCCCCTTTCTGTCTAAACTTTGTTACAGAGAGTAAACACGATAAAAACATGCTTTATCCGCGGCATTGTTCGTTAAAACGGCACATTACTGATGTATTAAAATTAAAAACGATAGGTACTCTTAATTGCATTGTATTAGCGATTAGGTACTGCATTCAGCAAGTACTTTTACTACTTAAGTATTTTTAAAAGCCACTACTTTCTTACTTTCACTAGACTGCTTTTTTGTCTTTGTACTTTTACTTAAGTACATTGTTTGAGTACTTTCTACTCCACAGACAACAGTCATAAACATTCATAAAGCCTCCTTCGTGCTTATGTCAGTCTTATGTACACCCCTTCAAATAGAGCGTCACCATAGATGCCTTTTGCCAAAAGTTTGGACTAACGTACAGAAGAAAAAACGGACCTCCCGTTTCTACAGAGAGCCTTGATGCTCAGCGCCGAGCCTTTGTTGGCTCAGGAGTCGCCATCGGTCACCGTTGCCGTGGAAATGGCTAATTCGAGCCTCGGGTGTGCCGATCAATTGTAATCTCCGCCCTTTCTCTTCATCTCGTCGTCTCCTCTTTTGTGTAAATGCGGGGCGGCAGAGGGGGGAGGAAGGAGACGGCCGGAACGCTCCCTTGCTAATAGGAGACGCTAAACGAGCATCGATGTCGGCATGCTAGCGAGGACCGGCCGCGTCTCCATGGAGATGAGAGCGCAGCTCACCAAAACGGGGCAGGGCGCGTGCGGACACGTGTTAGTGACGGAAACGGCAGAGTTTGCAGACAATTTTGTTTTAATTTAATTTTTGGTGTCAAGTTGCGACTCGTTGCACTCATGTCCAGTTCGGGACCGAAGGTGGCAACGAAAACATTGAACTTTGAACTCCTGGAGTTGCCTTTTCTACGCCTTGATCGCGAGCTCAGTGCGCCTGCCTTGGTGTGATCTCTCTCTAAACAATAATTTCAAAATAAGGTCCTTTCTGTGACGTGAAGTTAATCACCTTTAATGTGCCACCTGCATGACTTTTCCTGCTATATTATTATTGATTAATGAAAAATAAAAAAAATACTTTTACAACTGCTTGCACACTGAAAAACAAAACAGGAGATCCAACTTAAATATATTGTGTTAACTGGTCACAAATTGTCAGATTAAGTTCGTCAAAGTTAATTTATTAAGCTTCATTCAGTTACTTGGTGCAAATTAGCACTTTTTCAAAGTTGGAGCTTCATTCTCCTTCATCCGGGTAGACCAATTTTTTTTTTTTTTCCAAATATGATAAGAATTGTTATTATTTTGACAATAATAAATTCCAGTTAGTGAAGTTTGAAACTCCAAAAAGCTGTGTGTATTGTCAGGATCGTTAATTCTACAAATTTTCTCCACTGTTTCTTTCATAAGCCCATCAATTCATATCGATAAATTAGAAAATTTGATTAAGCGTCATAGAAATCACATCGCTTTATGTAACCGGTGTCCCGGAGAAGCCTGCTTTAGAATGAGTGTGTATTTTAAGAACAGTGTTGCCTTAAAAAAGTTGTAAATAGTTGTGTCTTATATATATATATACACACACATATATATATAT
>CAEGAE010065822.1:0-17500 GCA_903067095.1 Girardinus metallicus | reverse complement strand
GTCCTTACAGCTGTGCAGCCGCTGCAGGTTCTCCAGCTGCTCTGAAATCGCGCCCACAAAAACACGTGAAACGTCCAAAGAGCGAGCGATCGCGTACAACCAAACAAATGCAACAATGGAAGGGCTCGGTTGGCTTTGGAAACATGCCAAAGACAGTTCTGCGTTTGGTTTACACAGCTGGACAGAAAGATGATCTGATCCGATACAAGAGCTGATCTTTCTAGAAAAGCTGTGTGAGACATAAGCTGCAACTATAACCAGTCCTGTCACGATAAATCACTTGAGATTATTTTCAGCGAACATATTGATAGTACCATTATAATGCAAGTTCACTCTCTCTTTCATTTTGTAAAGAACACTTTACACCAGAACTGGAAGATATTTTAAATATCCAAAATAAAACACAACTATCAGAAGCAATAAATAAAAAACAACAGACAACAGAAACCATAAATAAAATAGATTATGATGTCACTGTGAACAAAATGGCCCTTCAAATAACGAGCAATCAGTTGAAGATACATTTGCAGGAACACAGTTCCTTTTTCTGTTTATTTTTTCCTCCAAAAAAAGAACTAAAATTTCAAAACAGCATTTTGTATTTACTCTGATGATCGGAAACATTTAGAGTCAGAATCAGAATATTCTTTATTGATCACCAAGAAGAAATTGCTTATTTGTTGGCAAGTGTTAAATATGAACTAATACAGATATAACTTAAACCAAAAGTGATATGGTTTAAGTAAGAAATTATTTAGTATTTTAAATATGAATTAAATAAAAATATGTAAATAAAATAAAAACGTATGCAGATTGAAATAGTAAACTCCAGAGTAAACTTAGAGACATTTTAAAAATCTTAAAGCTTTATCAGAAGAAATCTGTAAGAGGAAAATACTTTTTCACCACATTGTGTCAATTTTACTTCAAATTAATAAAGTTTTATCTTAATATTTAGTGAAAACAACAGAAATGATACTGGATCAACAGCAGCAGTCCTCCTGTGATGATATGAACTCTACCTACTGTTGAGATTGAAAAGCTGTGCGCGTTGCAGCTCCAGCTGCTTCACAGCTTGCTGTTTGTCCAGAGTTTCCTGATGAAGGTGCTGGTTCTGGTCGGTCAGGGAGTTCTGCAGCTGACGCCTCTCACGCTCCAAACGCACCAACTCAGACTTTTGTTGGGCTAATTCAGCCTGCAGAGCCTGGCACTGAACAGTTAAGAAGATGCTGAGAGTAAACTTGGACAGAATGGCAGGTACAGTATCAATTAATTAAAATAAGGAATAATATATGACCTGCTAGTCATTATTTAGTCTGGGAACCTGCTGGTGTTGTTGTTCCTTTATCTAACATGCTTTGTCTTTTTCCTGCAGAAGTTCCTGAAGTTTCCTTACCTCCTGTGACCTTTGCTCTGTAAGCATCTGCAGGCAGGATTTCTCCTCTCCGGCTCTGAAGAGCTGCTTCCTGGTCGACTCCAGCTGTCCGCTCAGAGCCTTCATATCTTCCCTGAATTCAAGCTGCTGCTTCTCACAAATCGACTGAGTGAAAGATGACAAAACAGAGGTGTGATGACATTTAAATGGGAAAATAAAACAGATTCTTACACATTTAGGCTTGTTTAAAACTTATTCCAGACCTGGCACAATAAAAAAAATTTGCTGGGCGTTATATTGTCCCAGTTATTGTGATAATATTGTTGTTTTGAGACCATTTTTAAGTAATATAATGGTAATGCAAGAACACATTCTCAAAGATCGCTAAACTTTAAAATCTACTAAGCATTTCTACTAGAAGACATTTTAAATATACAAAATAAATAAACAAAACAACACATAAAATGAATTATGAGAATGAAACAAAATGAAGACTTTTTACTTCCAGTTTTTAATAGAAAGAGAGAAAAAGAAAAACTATTCAAATGAAAATTATTGGGCTAATTTTAATTGATCTTGCAATTAATTTATTTATTGCTTAAATTCCTTGTAGAATCACTATTACACCTGGAAAGCTTTGGTTGATTTAGTGTGTGCCATTTTGCTAATTCTTTTTAACAAAATAATCCCAAACTCAGATTGAATACGGAGGATCTTCACATTAACTTATAATATTTTGCAAACAGGCCAAAAAAGTTTAATTTAGGTCTCATCTTACCAGACAAATTTCTTCCATATTTTATCTGCTTCTTGTACAGGGATTATAGCGACATAAATGAGACTTCTTAAGGCTTTCCTCCATAAAGGCAGTGTAGAGAACACATATAGTTTATGGCCAAAATGCTGTTTAGGAACCTTTTAGTAAGGATGATATTGTAATATTTTGTAGTTCTATTGCGATAACGATAAAAACTGAGGATTAAAAAAATCTATTTATTACTTATTTTTTGGGTAATTATTTGGTTGTGACTGAATGGTGCAGCACTCATAGCCTCACAAATACAAATACTGCTCTTGAAAAACATTTTGATGTGAAATGGACGCCACCAAACTGCAAACAGTAACTACATTCAATTATATTTTAAAATTTACTGATTTTAATTGATGCTCTCGTGGAACAAACAGTGGAGAAAACAGTAAAGGAAAAATTTAAATATTACTGTCAGTTTTGGGGGGGGTTTCAACATCGTTAAATGAAATTCTTCAAGACAACAATTAATCAAAATTCTTATTATAAAACATTTTTCACGATAAATGCTCACCGCTACCTTACAGTTGATTTATGCAAACTTCTTAAAAATCAAGTGGCATTTTTCTCACCAGCCCAACAGAATAAAATAACATTCATTAGTGGATTCAGATTTGTTTTGGTGCCATCTGAGGACTAGTTTTGCGGCGAAAATGAGAAATTATTTAAAATCTACTTCTACTTGTCATGATACAGTATTTTGACAGAAATACAGCTATTTACAATTAAGAGCATCACATTTCATTAGTTTGCATTTGGTAGTTTAGTTTTATTTGACTTCTCAGCCACTCCACATGCAGATATTCAAAGGGAAAAAGCCACATCAACAGAAAACAAGAAAAAGACTGAATCACAACACAGGAGGAGGAGAAAAGGGCAACTAAAGAAAGGGACTGAAACATTTTCTGGGAGAGTCTAAAAATAAATGTGGAAACAGCTGAGGAATGAAGTGGCACAGAAATAAGTTGATATATTGTAATGGGGCTAAATTTGCAGTATTTAATTATTTAAATCATCAACTGGATTCACTTTGTGGCCACTTTTAGCAAAGTAAACAACATCTCTAAATTATTACAGAAGCTTTTAAGGCTCTGGCATTTTCACACAAACAGCGAAGACATTCTTCGCAGAGGCACATCTAATTATCTGCATTTAAGCATTACAGCTTTTGCCATGATGCTCCGCTTGATATATATAAAACTTTATTAGAAATTCTTTTGGGTTCATTTCAAAAGATGGGGAACGGTTTAAAGGGAGGTAGAAGAAGAGGAAAGATAGGAGGTTAGTCTGCTTCTACACCTGCAGAAAGAGAAAAAAACAGTCAATTTTAGTTTATTGTGCTAACTGGAAAAAAGTTTTCTATCTAAGGGAAATAACCCACCCAGTTAGTTTGAGTCACTGTCCAGGAATAGGTTGTATTTATGATGCATGTGGTGACAACAGAAAGGAAAACTAAATTTCTGACAGGCAGAAACTTCTAGTGGTACTTGGCTCGGCTGCGTTTCCATGACAAATATACGCAAAACTTTGTCAATATTCCTCTATGGTTGAAAAAACACAATTTGGGGATTAAAAAACATGGCTCGCCATCCTCCTACTACTACTTCCTGTCGTCTTCTTTGTCTTTCCCATTGTTCCATTGCAGGTTTACGAAATACACCAACTTCCATTCAGTTGGAAAACCATCTCATCCGACTTTTATTTATTGAAAAAAGTGAGTTTTTCCAAAATTGGTGTGTTTCCATTAAGCTATTTTATTTTTATAATTCCAGTTTGAGCAATTGTATGGTAAATGGAAACACAGGTAGTGTGAACATCCATCTGTCCTACTGAACTAAATCAGAAAAACAGAGGCCAGGTCTGGGAGTATTTCCTATGCTAGAGAAAAAGTAATAAAGCAGCAGTAAGTAGCAGGCATAGCTCTTTCCATTCTTCTGTCAAGGAAAGAGACACACTTAAACACAAAAAGACAACAGCAAGGGTATCATCTATAGAGAAAATATAAAGTCATCGGCACCAACTGCTTTTAAATACTGTGTAAAACATCAATATGAATTAAAGGAAGATATTTATAAAGTGGTCCAACATGAATGATGGAGATTAAAATAAACTACTGACTGGGAAGAAGAGATAATTCAAATTTACAGATGAAAATGTATGAATCTTTCTGCACTTATAACACCTCTGACATGGATGGATGTCTCCAACAATGAGCAGGAAATCATTTTTAACTGTTTAGGAAAGCGTTGCATCATGTAGTGACCTGCTGCTCTAGTCACTCAGACTGCTTTTCCTTAAACTAGCGAAACATCAGTCTGAATGTAGATTTTTAATAACACAGCATGACAGGACTGAGGCGAAGTAAGTAGGGTTTATTCTCGTACTTTAAGTAGTTGAAGCTGTGACTGCAGCTCTTTGACCTGCTGTAGCGATTGGTCTCTCTCTTTATGGGTGGCAAACAGTTCGGTCTCGGTCTCCAGCATCTTCTTCTCCAGGTAACTGACCTACGATGACACAAGCAGAAGTCACAAACCCGAGATAAAGAGACTCATTTCTGCATAGGGAGCATTTTCACATGTTGACTGTGATGTTGGGTTGCTTCCTGTCAGGTTAACCAAACTTTAACTGTATAGAACAATGTACTTAGCGCTATCATTGTAGATAATAACATCATGATTTGATTCTTTACCTTGTCTCTGTAGCTGGAGACGCTTAACTCCAGTTCACTGATCTGACAGAGCTGAAGGGAGGTCTGACTTTCAGCCAGGTTCCTACACAGACAGACTGCTTCAGTGACCGGGTGAAATATTGGTCTAGAATGTCCTGATTAGCTCAGCACGAGACACACGTTCAACATTTTCATTAAGAGATTCAACATTTATATATTTACTTTAGCAGCCTCAACTTGTTGCATAAATTCACTCCGCAGTGTTTGGATTTGTCAGTGAACATCGCCATCTCCTGGTCAAGACTTGCAATAAGGTCTTCCATCCTGGGACAATGAAATGCAGATAGTTTCACAACTGAAACAAAACATTATTCGTTTCAGTTCACAGGTTTTGACAGCAGTAGTTAGCAACAAGCCGAGTGTGCTGTTGATGCAGATGTAAATTCAGCCTTTCCAGTTATCTACTAATTGTTTGTATTATCTTCTTGTTTGCGATTAACTTTAACTCTGATAGAATGTCGGTTTTATTTCCTATTTTAACAAGAAGGTTTGCATCTTGATGTGTAATGCAGCTGGAACATTTCACATTATTTAGCACATTTTCAGAAGCAAGGCAGTTCAAAGTGCTTTACATGAATTAGAAGGAAATACAACCAAAACAACAAAACCAAAAGAAAACTAAATATTGGTTCCGCATGTTTGATAAGAATAAGAATATGTAGCCCATAATTTATAAACTAATAGGGGTTTCTCTACATCTTAAGTTTGTTCTGGATTAGTGAGGTATAAAACTAAATGTTGGTTAAGTACAAAAACTAGATGTTGGTTCCAGTTGTTCTGGGTTGAGTTCTAGATTTGTATAAAGCTAAATGTTGGTTCTCCATGTTTGATTCTTGTTCTGGGTTGTTAAGTAAACTAACGAGAGTTTATCTATTAAAAGTATAAAGCTAAATGATGGTCTGAAGTACTATATAATAATAAGTAATTTAACAGAAATATTTATAAAGTTAATAAGCTATTTAAAAGGACATTGAAGCAGATCGTATACCTTTCTTGGTTATTTAATCCTTCATATTCGCCGTTCCTCTGCTGGTCTTTTGACTGGTGTGGAAGAAAAGAGACATCATGCACATCAAGAGCTCAACGGTACTGAACGAAATCCTTAGCTGAGTTTTAATACTTACTCTAAAATATGTCCAGTGTTGTTTATCTGTGTCCTTGTGGATATTTTCACATCCAGATTGTGGTTCTTGATGCTTCACAGTCTTATTACCGGCTGAGTCGGCCCCAAACTGCTTTTCATAAAGTATGTGGTAAACCCTCCTTACACACTTTGCCAGTGATTCTACTTCTCTTTGAAGTGCAAACGCCTCTTCTTCCGTCTCCGGAAGCTTCCAGACCTTCGACATTTTGACTTTCTGAAGCTCTTCCAATAAGTGCAGCATCTTCGCCATCTGACTGACCTGTTTCCTTGAGTCCTTCAACCTAACAGTAAGAAGATCTGTGGGTCAAAGTAAATTATAGCACCTTCTGCAGAGGAATGAATTAAATGTAGGTTCACCTAAGGTCAGTCAGGGCGTCGTTCTCCATCTGAGCTTCATGCAGTTTAGACTTCAGGTGCATGATGGCTCTTTGGGGGCTAAATGTCTCCTCTTCCTCACTGTGTGCCTTTATTTGAGAAGGTAAAATACCAAATTGAGATCGATCAATATAATAGCACAGGGAATCAATGGCTGGAATGAATATATAAACCTTATTAGACTGTAAATGAGACAGCTGTTCTGTTGCATTTTCCAACGCATCCATTTCACTTGAGCCTCGGTCTGGCTGCACCTCGTCCTGTTTTAAAGTTTCCATACAGTCGACAATAGCCTGAGTCAGCGCCTCAATGTGGGCTGAAAAGCCGGCGGATTCTTCAGCTGAGTCATCTGCCACCAGTGAAAATTTAGTTTAAAACATATTGTGGGCAGCAGCATTGTAATCATTGCCGAAAGCAGAAAAGAAGCGCGTTAAACATACTGAGCATTTATCTGTTCTTCTTTGCAAGCATTTTTATTCCAAAAGTCTTTGACAAAAATGTGCAACGAATGCTGGATGACAACACACAATACAATTAACTTTTTAATTGGAGCTAAATGAACAAGAGCTTTCTGTAACGTTTCCTTAAATGTGAACTTAATCACATTTCATCATGTTACAACCACAAACTTCTACCTGTCTTAAATGTTTTGATGGATTAATCAGATTTTTAAAATTGTCATTCTGCAGATTTTATTTTATTTATTTATTTCAAACACATTTTAAAAACAAAAAGTCTATATTAGAAATCCATAAAAATGCAAATAAACAGTTCAATTCCATATTTAAATAGGAAAACAAACGCAATAACACAGCATTCAATCATTTGTAGAAAAAGGATGCATCTGCAGAGAAAAATAAATACTTCTAACATCAACGTGAAAAGCTCAGCCCTTTCTGCACGACTTAGCATCAAAACAGGGCTAATCTGTTGATTGCTTTTTGATTAACCGATTAATAACTGGACAGCAAAAGGTGCTTAATAAGAGATTTGTTTGTTATAGAATTTGAACCAGGTGAAGCTAAAACTTTGCCACTTCATATTTACTTTTTTTTTTTATCTTAATTGCAAAATGTTTATATTTTTGCACTGTCGTGTTCTTTTGGCAACTGGCCTTTTTTGAGTTTGTATACTCCAATTAACAATTAATGTATTACTAAGTCAGTAGATGATTATTTCAATAATTAATCGGTTCATCACATTTAATCGGATTAATCGTTTCAGGCCTACAGTAAATCATTGTGAAGTGGGAAAAAAATGACACATGGTTTTCCAAAGTGTTTAACAAATCATCTTAAAAAGTGTGTCAATTATTCTTATCTAGCCCAATTTATCCTGATAGCCGTAAATTAAATCCAGTGCAATCAATTGCTTTTGGAAATCACCTAACTTTGAGATAATCAAGCTACGTGCAATTTAATGTAGGTATGAACGCAGTTTTGTAAGAAAACATTAGTGAATAAGCAGCATCCTGAAAACGAAGGAACAAACCAGACCGGCCACTGTTTAAAGCAGAGACGGGTTAGAAAAATCAATTCAAAGTTTGAATCATTCAAAAATGGAAAAAGGCATTGAAAGAGCTTCCAGACCTTCGACATTTTGACGTTCTGAAACTCTTCCAACAAGTGCAGCATCTTTGCCATCTGACTGTTTTACAAACAGCCTTTAAAAAAAAAAAAAAAAAAACATTGAAATTTGTGGTTGTAAAATCACAAAATGAGGAAAAGTTCAAAGGGTGTACTTCATTTTGAAAGGCCCTGTAATGTTAAAAAACGGGCATTAAAACCTACTTTTGTGGCATCTTTGTTCGGGCAATCTGTTTCTGTAAGGGGATGCAAACCTCCTCAAAGCTTCGCTGGGTGAATTTTGAATCTTCTCTTGTATGTCTTGTATTTCCATAGTCTGCCGGTTGAGTTCCTCACTGCTCAGAAAATTCACACACTTGTCATCTATAATCTGCTGTTTAAACAATGTTTCTGCAGACGTTTATTCTTTGGAAAAAATACTTACTTTCCACAAATTTTAATAAAAAAATACACATTAAGTCATTAAAATCACACCACACAGTAAAGATTTTGAGTATTAAACAATCTTAGTTGTTTTATCTTAGTTGTGTAGCAACTCAGACAAAATATTTGTAATATCCGCTTACGATTTTCAATCATCTGCATGATGTTTTCCACTTATCTGAGGTCGGATCATAAAAATTTAAGGTTGGAAATACAGACAACTGGCAAGAATTCAGAATAGACAATTTTCCCTTGATTAGTCCTGATTAATTTTAGGCAGCAAAAAAATACTGAATACAAACTATAGTAAAGCAGAGATTTCGAAATATCTAACTAGTGCTTTTCTAGCTTATATTTTGATCCACTTGTATTTTCTATTATTTGTCTGTTTAATGTTTTTTCATACTTTTCATATTTTATGAATCCCAAAGAAAACAGACTTGTTTAGTTGCACACTATTCAGCATACATCGAAGCTACAAGCAAATTTGATTTGACAAAAAGGCAAAGCAATATTCAAACGTAAATAACAACTCAAGCAGCATTACCTCAGTTCATCCAGAGTCCGATTAAACCTCAGGCTAAGGGAAGCGCTTTGGGCTACTGTGAAGTAAGGAACAAATTGACAACAAAATCACACTGTAAACACAAAGGCAAAAATAAATAATTTAAAATAAAACTTTAGTTAGCTTACCTGTGTCTGCTGCATCGTTAGCCACAGGAGAATCGCCAAAAGTTAAAAAGTACGAATCAGTATCAACAGGAGGCTTCTGAGGCCCAGGAGGTTTTGAATTAGACATTAATAGTTAAACAAACACAAAAATAATAACAGAAAAAAAACTGGCTAAAAGAACAGCCAACAAGTTGTTAAGATTCATCTCCATGGAAACAACGTCGGAAGCTAAATTGGCTAACTGTTAGCACACGTTCAAAATTACGTCTTAAAGATGCCGCAGCATATTTACGGAAACTGCCTCGAATAAAGTCAAATCCTGCATATGGTTTCTATAATGTTAATAGGAACTAAACCAAGAAAAAACAGTTCGCTTTCTGAGACAGGCAACTGGAAGGTGTTGACATTAGCGCCAGCGACACTTTGAAAACGCGCGTCATAGCAACAAATCCAGGCGTCATGACGTTTCAGTTCCAGTGTTGCATGATGGTTAACGTAGTCCACGAGCAGATTAGCGCTATCTTGTTTATTTAGGGTGTCGCTCTTGGACTCGGGTCGAGCATCCTGAGGATTTCATGACATTTTTAAATACTTGCAGGGATCAAAATGGAACAATGAGAAGGTGAAGGCTACAGTTCAGTGGCAGAGCTGCTATCCTGCATGTCGGCGCTTCTGGACGAGGTAAAATTAGGGTTTTTCCTATATATTTATGCTAGCTGTATGCTGCAAAAGCTAACGTTTATTTAATTTCTGTTTTTGTTTTTCACTAATAAATGATTGCTGCTTACCTAAAAATATTATCTACGATTGACAATTAGCTAACGCAAGCATATCATTTACTATTGCCTGCATTTGTCGTACAGTGTTTCCCTTTGTAGGATTTTCTCTGACCCACTTTCTCATAGACATTGAACTACATTAACTTTTATGGTACTATCTTATTATTTCTCCGTTCTGTAGCATATCAATCCTGATTATTTGTCTACAACGGCGTAACAATCAGGACATTTTGTTTTTCTGTTCTAAGAACTTACAGTTCAGACATCTGACACCCAGTAGGTGTGGTTTGAGAGACAACTTTTAAATACGCTGTTCTCTTCCGCCCTTTGAGGAATCCCTGCTCTAGGGGTCTTCTTGGACTTTAATGTTAATTGGATTTTTAAATATGTTCTTCTGCAGGATGAGGGACCTTCAGGGCATTGACAGCCTGCTCTTGAATGAGCTGAAGTCATGCTGTGCAAAGGAGTACAACTTTCTCCCCAGGGAAGCAGGCCTCAACCTGATGGAGTCTACATCCCCGGAGGTGACCTACTTTTTAGGATTTTTTTCACACTTAATTAGTGAAGGCATGATAAATGCTGTTACCACAGATTTCCTCCAAACGGATAACAATCCTTCTTATTAGGTCAACAGCAGAGTGTCTGCAAAATGCAGAGACAGCAAAGTGGAAGAGCTGTGGAGCCTGACCAGTTTCTTTGGCTACAGGACTCAAACCTTTGTGCAAGCTGTCAATTTGCTTGATAGATTTCTCACCATCATGAAGGTAAGAATTTCAAGTTTAACATTTATGTTTTTAAATTTTAAATCTTCACATCTTCCACTTTCCACTTTATATCTTAGTAGCAAGTTGGAAATTTTCAGAATTTCCATAAATTTATCTTTTTTAAAGTACATTTCCAAAGAACTTCATGATACAAATCTTACATTCATTCTGTGAACTGCTACAAACTCTGTGTTTCTCTGACAAGAGTCAGTTGTTCCAAAGACCTTTGGACATGTAGTGCTCTACCGACATGTTAAAGCAAAGATCAGATGGAGTTGTTGACATCAGGGCTGCACAATGTTGGGAAAACATGATATTGTGCACTGATCAGGCTTTTAATGGCCAAAATACCGATTTCTCTTTCAGCGGCATGATGGTGTATTATTTATGTTACACTATATTTAGAATTCCTAATTGGACTTTTTGAACAATTTGAAAGAAAGTTTGTTGCAGTTTATATTTTGCATGTTTGATCAAGGTAGTCAATCTATTGTTTCTGTCAGTTTCAGTTTCTTTATTATTTATTTTAAATTGGCCTTTATACTCCTATGACTGAACAAATTACATTTGTGTTGTTTTTACATTTCTGGCCAAGCTAGTGGTGTATTTAAGTGCTATATGCTGGTGTAGAGTTATCAAATACATTTTTAGTTCAGTATAATTATGTCTGTGTTAAAAAAAAATACAAAAAGTCAATTCAGAACTGTTTTTCTGTGTCGTATTAGTACCGTAAGAGAAAAAAGTTGATCATCCCTAAACCCTCTTTAAGTTAGTCATGAATAAATGAAGCACAAACCGATGGACGTCCATTAACGAAGCGCTGATCCAGATGCATCTCTGCTGTTGGGACAGGTGCAGCCCAAACACGTGCCCTGCATCGGGGTGTGCTGTCTGCACATCGCTGCCAAAATGGTCGAGGAGGAGAGCAACGTCTCACCCACCTATGAACTCATCCGCATCAGCCAAAGCAGGTTCACCGTGTCCGACCTCAACCGCATGGAGAAAATCATCTCAGAGAAACTCAGCGTGGATCCCGACGTGGTGACGGCCCTGACCTTCCTGCACCTCTACCACTCCGCCGTCGGCTCTCTGTTTGCTGAAAGGTAAGCGCTCTTCTCTTCCTGCTTGTTTTTTTTTCTGTGATGGCTCCACTTTCCATGGAGCCGGTTAAACAGATTCTTCTTCATGAGGTCTGTAACCAGCGGATCACAGTGGGGTTCCCTTTATATTTTAAGGGAGGAGATCCCAAGCATTGGGAGGCTGGAAGCGCAGCTAAAAGCCTGCTTATGCCGGCTTGTTTTCTCTAAAGCAAAAGTAAGGATTGTTCTCATGTGGCAATTTGCCGGAATAGCGGGTTTTGCTTTGAATCTCTGAAATGTTTTTTTTGTTTGTTTGTTTTTTACAGCCATCAGTGCTGGCGCTGTCCCTCATCGCTCAGGAGTTTGAAGCCCTCCAGTCAGCCACGTTGTTGAAGATCATCCAGCAATTCCAAAAGCATCTAAAGGTATTTAGTCTCTCTTCACACTGAAAGCGTTTATGTTTCTCTTTTTGAGTCAAGAATTTAAAGGTGCAGCATGTACAGTTTACAAGGCTTCCCCCAGAAATCTTGCTAAGCCTGGTGGTTGGGCAGTCATTCTAGCTAGCAAGGAGGAGTCATGGAGGGAGGATGAGCAGCGCCACACAGATTGTGATTGACAGTGCTACAACGCTTCTTCTGGTTCTGATTGGTTGTTTCTATTTAGAGTTTAATTATTCACAGATTATCTGTCTCATATGGTACATACATATGGTGACAATTTCAACAAATATGTTAAAAAGTATTTTTTATAAAAGTTACCTGCTAGACCTGTGCTGTTAAAACAAGTTATACCGTTTATTATGATAGAGTTGCTTTCTGCAACCATAAGAATAATAAATAAGCACTTTGAATTGCTTTGTTGCTGAAAATGTGCTATATGCATAAAATTACCTTACCTTAAAATAGAGAATCCTTTGATTTCTTGATAACAACATGATATTTTTATTTTTTTTACCAGCAGCACTCTCAGTTGCTTCCTATTTATCATTTCTGCAGATCAGTGACAGCGAGCTGCTCCACTGGAAGGAACTCGTGACCAAATGCATGGTGGAATATCACTCGAGTGAATGCAACAAACCAGACAACAAGAAGCTTGTTTGGATTGTTTCCCGGAGAACGGCACAGAGTCTGCAGACCTGTCACTTCAGCGTTCCCGGTCTGCCGACTATTCCTGAGATAAGCTGGGATGAGAGCGAGAGGTTGATAGTTTATTCTAGCCCTCTTTTAATATAAGTCAGTTAAATGCATATTATTGACAAACTGACTAAATATTTTGTTAGATATGATGGTGTGATGATATTTCAGTCTGAAGCCCAAACTTTGTACTTGACTGTAGGAGATTCTCACAGTTTGATAACTGAATATATTTACCACATCATCCAATAATAACATAAACATCATAAAAGGTGTTACAATGTATAATATAATCACTTTTCCTAAAGGGAACCTATTATACAAAATTCATGTTGCACATGTTTACACTTTCATTTGGGTTTCTACTGTTTCTAAAAACAGCCCAAGCACTTAACAAAAAAATAACCAGTCACTTTTTGTCTATAAGTTAATGTTTTTTGGTGTCTGGAAAACTTCCTGTTTGTCAAGTCACATTCAATGGACACTGCACTGTTACCTAGCAACCCAAGCGGAGCTCCGCCCATCACCTAGCAACAGAAGAGACAACGTAGCTCAGGCAGAACTGAGCAGACTAAAATCTCATTACCTAAGAATGATTTTGCGCAGAAATTGAAATGAAAATGTCTTGCATAGCTCATTCACCTGTCCTAACCTGTTTAAGGATACATAATAGGTCACATTTAAACAGAGAGCCAACAATTATTCCTACTGCTGTTAAAATAATCTAAGATATTAATACAGCTAAGATGTACTTATTGACAATTATTAACTTTTTTTCAGTTTGGATTCAGAAACTCAATAAAATGGAAATATAAAGCCTAAAAATCTGATATTAAATGGTTAATTAGTCAAGCTATCTGCTAAGAAACAGCCTGCCGTCAGCTTTAGTCATGCTACTCATATCTTTCCAGCTGCAGTTTTAAAACAGTGATTTTAATCAAGATTAGTGAGCGCCTCTCCTTTAGTTTCCCCTCCATGACTGTGGTGGCATTTCCCAACCCAAAATATTCCCAAACAGATTTTCTTTCTTGGTAGTTGACTGGCAGCAACAGGAAGGGGCAGAGCGACGCTACTGGCTACAACAAACCTAAAATAATCTTCACAAATGTGACATGATCCACAAGTTCAGCCTTCACGGACTAAACAGCTTCTGTGTTGTTATTTCTAGCTATGCACGTCTTCCACACATATATCCACGGATTATCTTTGGATAAGAAAGCTCAGATTGTTATTCTGTCTGTGTCTCTGTGTTTGGTTCAAAGAAAATATTACTTACAGAATATATGAACAGGTTTAAATGTGTTTTCAGCACTTGTACAAAAGGAAAAGCAAACATTTTTCTAAATGGATCGTTATGGGAAAGAGAAATTTGACAAAAACATTTGAGTTTACAGAATTTTTTCTTATCCTATTATTTAAAACAAGAACATCTGAATTTCTGAAAATAAGGATCTGGAGTGGATCTGGATCGGAGTTCAGTGAAATTATTGATATTCTATGAGATTTATTATCTACTGATCTAATGTATTTATCCCAATATATATTGTTATTTATTTGTTTATTGTCCAGCCCTAACTGAGGGTGAAAATGGCTCTTTGTAATGTAAAGATTGCAGATCTTTGGATTAGACTAAGTTCCCTTGTTTGTTTTTTTAGTTTCTGTCTCTAACACTTAAATGTTTCCAGAAAGAAATCTGAAATATTGAAATTGGTTGTAAGTGTTAATATTTGTTTTGTGTCTCACAGCGAGGATTCCTGTGAGGACCTGAGCAGCGTGGAGAGCAGTCCGTGCGGCTCTTTAGGAAGCGATGGCGAAGGCGCCTTCTTCCCCTCCTTGTTCCACCACTGACCAAACTGCGGATCGGTGTGAAGCTACAGCAGAAATCTGTGATGTCGATCAGTTTTATATGATTCCAGAGCAGACGTGTGTGTTAATGTGCATGTTTTGGATCCTAAAGGTGAATCTGTGTTCCTGGTGTCACTGCTGCTAGAAACCTGCCCCTCAGTGCATCTACGCCTGTAGCTACTACTATAATATTTCAACAAAACAGATTTTTTTTAATTTTGTTTTTGTTTTTGCAACAACAGACCCAAAGTCAAGACAGCTATATGTGATGCGGGCAAATAAACCCAAACTACATCAGAAAATCCAGATATTTAAATGGCAATAAAATTATCCCAATAAAGAAATTACTTCAGTTTGTGAGTGTAGAGCACAGGTGTCAAACTCAAGGCCTGCAGGCCAAATACGGCCCACTATACCTGTTTCTGAGGACCTCTAAACTCTAGACGGCCTCATAAATGATAGCGAACTTTAAATAACAGTTGTGTGCTTAAATAATATTTTATTTAACAAATCAAATCATTTTTCATTTGTACAGAACCAAATTGTGTGAAAAGATGCTAAAAAATTTTAAATTTAAGAAATTTTAACAGTTTTTTATTCTGCAATAACCTTCTCTTTGAGGACATTCATGATCCAGACCAAAATGAAAATGAGTTTGGCACCCTGGTGTAGCGGCTGGAGTAGCTCACACCCGGCCAAGCCTCTCCTTCTTCTGCAATTAAAATGCAGTTATCTGACTTTTTTTATTTTTAGTTTTTTCAACAGAAAGCAGGTAATGTGGTCTGCTGCATACAAGTAGAAGCAAACATGTTCAGGAGACAACTGACATACAAAATATATTTTATTTTCTAGTTCTTGGGTGCCCATCCCTTTCTGGTGCCGCCCTGGGCAACCGCCCATATCGTTCATGTCACAAACCGCCACTGTTAGCATTTTTATGTGTTTCAGCTTGAACACATAAAAAATAGGGATTCAGTCCGTGTGTGTGTGTGTGTGTTTGCAAAATGTCAGATTGTTCATGATTAAGTGCCTGTGTTACATCAGCTTCTGTGATAAATATGTGACATATCTTAAAAATAGTCTAGAAAATTGTAATACACTTGGCAGCTTGATAATAACAGAACTTTAAAGTCTTCTTCCCAGTTGTTTTTCTTGGTGTTTTTGCCCAGCTGTGACAAATTTAAGGAGAAATGGCGAAGCACAAATGACCCGAGGATGCCTGTTACGTTGCACATTCAGTGTTGAATGCCAGCCAACATCCTCACTAGCTGGTTTTTATACTCTGTACCATTTAATGACATGCAGTGTTCTGTATAAACACACATATGTTTGCTTACATTATTCTCATGTGTCATTGTAATGTTAATATGACTAACCTGTAAATGCATGATGCTTTCAATTGTGAATAAGCTTGTTGTTCATGCTAACCAAGATAAGCTCACATCTAAGACAAAATGTCTAAAAAAAATGTAAATAACACGTAAAAGAGATTATAAAAAGTTGTTTTGTGATGTCACATACTGGTAACTGTATTTATATTTTATGTGGAGTAAAGAGAAAGGATACAAATAACCCTTATAAATAAAAACATATATTTTTAACTACTTGTGTGACATCAGTTGCTTTTATTTACAGAACTGTAGAAAGGTGGATTAGATTATGTGACAGTTTAGATGTTGGTCATAATTACACCCATGTATTTTATTTAAATTCAAGACTGTTCTGTCTTAAAGCTGCAGCATGTAACTTCAATTAAAAAAATTTTATATATTTGAAAACTCATCATGTCACGGAACCAGAGCAGAGTATCCAAAAATTGTACTCCAGTAAGAATAGCGCTACTTCAATGTAGTTTTAGTCAAGTACAAGTAAAAAGTTAGAAAAGTATTTGGTAAAAAGTATAATCAAGTACTGAATAACTGATCAAATTATTAATTATTTAATATCTTAAAATTACATAATCAGAAGGACCATTTTGGTATTTTAAGAACCAAAATGACAAAAGTAACAAAACACAACAAAATTAAGCAAAAGAAAATGTTTAAAAATCTGCTTCTTTCAATATAAAACTTATGAAACTTTAACAAAAACTGCAGGTGTGTGTCTGTGCCTGGTGAATTTTTGGTTAAAACAAGTTCGTTTTTCATTCAGTGGGTAGAAAACCCAGAAATTTTACTCAAGTAAGAGAAGCAATACTTCATAACAAAATTACTCAAGTAAAAGAAAAAAGTGCAGCATAGTAAAAATTCTCCTAAAAGTAAATATTTTTCTCCAAAAGTTACTCAAGCAAATGTAATTGAGTAAATGTAACTAGTTACAACCCAACTTTGCATGAAACAAATTATCTGTGAAAAGATCGATTTCCTCTCTCAGATATTATTGCCATCTGAAGAAAAGGACCCCTCCCGACCAAACACAACCAATCAGAGGGAGGAGGAAGGTCTTACCGCTGTCAATCATCATCATCTACTTGCTAATAAACGTACTAAGGGATGAGAAACAACTTACAGGAAAACAACTCATCCGCCGTCATTGGTGGCCATGCTAACTAGTCTAAGCACTCACAACAGCTGCTACGTAGCAGAGATCAAATGGAGGAAGAAAAAAGAGGGATGAGAAGCGCCACAGGGAGAATGATTGACAGCTCTAAGACCCACCTCCTGCCTCTGATTGGTTGTTTTTAATTAGTGCTGGTAGAAGGCGGAGGAGCTCAAGTTTTTTCACAGATTATCTGTCTCAAAGTTTCAACAAATTGTAATTTGTTGAAACTTTGAGACAGATAATATATA